>OLKM01000607.1:10000-47500 GCA_900291075.1 Melanogrammus aeglefinus
TATTATATTGCCTAACATATTGCACTATTCTATGTATTATGACTTAAGGATAAAGGTATCATATCACACTATATCAGGGTTACATTACCTTTTCTCGTTGTCCTCATATGTAGCGCCCCTATCCCTCTACCTTGCGTAGTGCTCAGGGATTTAGGAGGTCTTCTCAAAGCAGCAACGTGACATGCTCAAAGCGTGAACCCACCCAGAGTCAGGAGACCACCTGGCCACCATCTGACTCTGTGTCACATGGAATCAGCCATACTCATGGCCAAAATATTTGCTTTTGTACGTATGCATTCTAAAGGAGTACTCCTTATTGCCTCTGTTTTGTGTTTTGCTCTTACACCATCTGCTTCGCCATCTGTGTGTGTGTGCACTATGTGTGAGACAGTCACATTCAATTACTTTACTGAGTAAAGATATTCAGATTCGGATGGAGAGCAAATGAGCATTATCATGTATAATCTGAATAATCTGTCAAATGTTTCTCCCGTGTGGGCTGATCCGACTCATGACCTTACAGCGCCAGCAGATGTTAGGGGCGTAAACAAACTTCATCACTATTTAATTAGTTATTTATTTCCGTCACTTCCTCCACCCTTTCTTATACTCTGCATTCCTGTATTGCTTTCTTATTTCGGTCTTTGTTTCTTTATTTTTTGGACCACTTTCCTTTTTTCGATAATTATTCCATTCTCTGTCTCTTTCTTTCTTTCTTTCTTTTTTTTTAAACAATGTCAGTTATAGTCTGTTGTTGCGTTTGCTACCCCTGTATGCGTCACATTCAGAAACCATCCCTGAATATCCTCGAGTTAGACTCAACAAAGTCCTCGTTCTGGCCTGCGGCGTTAGGCTTTGGATATCTGCGTCACTCTGCATCCATTCAGCATGTACCCATTCAGTATCATATTTGTTTTGGACACTGACTGACTAATCTGTCCGTCTGCCTGGGTCTCGGTCCAGCAACACTATCAATATCATATCTATATCACTGGGCTGAGACCAATTTCTTCTCGGGTATGTTACGGCAATACAATTCTGAGCTAAGATAAACGATGAGTTCAACTCATTGGCTCCCTGGCCAATCGCTAACGCCAAGGTTCAACCCTGGGCGTAGCGGCTGCATTACAGCGTTTATTGTACAGTGCACGGTATAGTAGATTGGAGCGTGGGTTTTGAAAGTGTTAGGCATGGATTATTTCTTGATGCTTTAACATGCATATCCAGGCCCTTAATGATCAACAGATGGGGCTGCACGTGTGCGACGCTATGTAAATGAGAAGCCTGCGATCTTTGTGTGGCTTTAAGCTATCGAGAGATTCGGTCAACAGAGCAGTGCCGATACCTGCCGTGCGAAATGTTCTGTTCTACCCCAGTGTGTGACTCCAGGCGCGCGGGAGATAATTACGGGAAACACTCCGCTTGTGTGTGTGTGTGTGTGTGTGTGTGTGTGTGTGTGGTGTGTGTGTGCGTGTGCGTGTGCGTGTGCGTGTGGTGTGAGTGTGCTGTGTGTGTGTGTGTGTGTGTGTGTGTGTGTGCGTGTGCGTGTGCGTGTGCGTGTGTGTGTGCGTGTGCGTGTGTGTGTTGGTAGTGAATGCGGCTGCACTTGCACTCGCAAGTGAGATTGATAGACACACTGTCACCGTGGAGATATACGGCGATGGAGCGGCGCAGAGCACCTTCGTGGAAGTGTCAGACAGCGAGGGAGGCCTGGATGATTTGGATTGCCCGCTCATCCTTCATCCCACCCCCAAAGCCACACGACACACTCGCTCAGCTGTTACGCGTCTCAGCCACAAAGGCTTTGGTTCAAACCTCTTGTCATTTGCATTCCCCGCTCCCCCACACCCTCCCCCGCCCCGCCCCCCGCCCCCCCGCCCCCCCACCCACCCGCCCCCCCCCCGTGCTTCCGCGCCCAGATTGCTGATACCTTAGGGTGCACTTTGTTTTACAATCATAATCCTACATCTAACAAATGACACTCAAATGATAGCGCTTAGATCTAGATCTTACCCACGGCATCGTCTTTGATCTCGACTGCTGACCACATTTGAGCTATACTAGACTGACTAGACCCGGGCCCCCCTTCCTTACTGAAATAGTGCCCAGCCAATTCTGACTTTAATCCACTAGGGACACATAGATTCATGATAACGGACGCTTTAGAGTTAAATATATAGGTAGACACATATTTTCAATATAATATAATCATACAAGTGAACGCTGGTTTAGTATTTCTTTTTTTAATGCATTCATTTTCTTGTTGCCTTTATCTGACATTGTTGTGGGCCTACAGAAGGGGTCATCAGAGGGGCCCGTATAACTACCCCTCGTGGGTGACCTGCTGATTCCATTGTGGACATCTGTGAGCAGCTGTCCTGGCCATGGAGCTGTGAGCACGTCCTGCTGTGACTCTCACATCATGGCTATCATGGCAGCCTGACTCCAGCCTGACATCACACACCTAATCTGCCATTGATGCTGAGTGATGAAGTGCTAACAGTTTAGTCTGGGGCTGCCTGCTGCCTCTGCACCAAACAGGTGCTGCTGGCTGCCTGCATCAGCCAGTAAGCCTGGTCTTAACAAAGCACCAAGCTCCTAGGCAAACAGCCCCCCCAGAGCACCAAGACAACACCAGAATTGGATTTTACAGGAGCCTATAGTGCATGAAGTCTAATCCGACTAAACTGATGGAATCTGATGTGATAAGTCTGTGTACTGCATTTATTATTTAAGTCAACTTTCAAAATCTCCTTCTCACCAAAACAACTTTTCCTCCTGAATGAACAGGGGCACAGCTAGCTGAGATCCTATGGAGCAGGGTCTAATGTAAACCCATATACTGCTGTCTATTCATTGTTAATAAGCAACATGGTCTCAGACTGCGGCTGTATATTCTGTGCCCTCCTCGGCTTTTTCTATCATTGAAGTCAATCAGTGTGAATATGGCAATTCTCCCCTATGAGCCTAATTCGTACAGACGTACAAACGTACAGACGAACGGACGTACATACACACAGACATATAGACATACAGATAGACCTACAGACGTCCATGCACACACAAGAGATAATGAAAATCTAAGTTGTTCAAGTGTAGTTGTTAATGAAACATCCAAACCATCAACCTACAAAGATGCCCATTTAGTAAGAAGTAAGAAGAGTAAATAATGCAAATAGCTGTCCGTATAAATATACATCAAAAAGGGAACATTTCTAAGTGGATCAAGCTGGTCAAACAGTGGGAAATAAGCTCTTTTGTATTTGTCTTGTTGAACATGTCTTTAATCATGCATGCCCAAATATGGAGTTCCGGTTCGGAAGGATTTCCTCTATGGGGGGGGAAATGTTTATTATACATCCATCTTCGTGGAGAAATGACTGGCTCTCTAAGTTGCTGGCTTTCCAATATAGTGGTTCTCTCCCTGAGCAAGGATTTGAACAGCTGTACCATTCTCCAGTTGAAGCATATGCTTATTCCAAACGTATACTCATTCCTGCAGAGACAATACGTTGTAACTGATACCCCATAACTGGCAATAATGTGTAGGTCTCATTACTGAGCGGCCTCGTCAAAAGCGGATTAAGGAAAAAATGTGTCAAAATAAAAAAATCCCCAGCTGAACGTAAGTCACCCGCAGAAGATGAATTCAAATGAAAGTGTGATTTTTATAACTAATCCCCACCCCCTGGCAAGACTCGCTTGTTTGAGTCGCAGGATGGCTTCACATATGAGCATCGGGCTCTTAGTTTATAGGTGTTTGTTACCACTAGAGAAGTCCCATTCACAGTCAATCATGCAACTTTGGCCCAGGAGTGCCACATGGGCTCTGATCCGTTCCCCGGGCGGCTTCCAGGACTTCAGATGCCGCAATATGAGAACTCCCATCCAACTTGCCATCCCTCCTGCTCATATCACAGCTCTTCCCCTGTAATGCAATAGGGCCTGTGGATTAAAACACAAGCTGTGAGGCACTCGATGATGTGAACCGCTTATCTCTTAGTTATCTGTTGCAGGTAATGACCACCTGTCACGAGGCGAAAGACTGAGGCCGAATGGATCATAATATCGAGTTAACATCGGCCCTCTATGTTAAGCGTCGATCCCAGAGCTTTAGGAGAGCTATGTTTCACCGACCTAGCTTAACGGCTTGCTAGAGCATTCGCCCTCCAATCCCGGGGCCGGGGGAACTGTCGGTTTTCAACAAACCTCAGATGTGCATATAGCCTGCGCTGGCAATGACTGTAATTCAAAGAGAGAGAACACAGCGCATTGCCTTATTTGGTCCCTGCAGGAAGAGGTGCTAGAGAAATCACAAATGGTTTTCTGTTGGGTCTTCTGAAGAGGAGGGCAGATGACCTTGGTGGACCGCACACTGAGAATGTTTTTCCCAAACGTATCGATTTCCTTGTGTGTTGTGCGTCACAGTAACCCAGCAGGGCAATACCAGCATTACTGCGGACCTGTCCGTGCAGGTCAATACATATGGTAAACCGTTGTGTCTTTTCATGGTTAACATTCCAGATAAAGTTATCCTATTTCAGCTCCATTTTAGGATGTGTTTTGGATTGTTGTATTATGATCTTTTTTATCCCTAACCCTAGCCCTCATGTTCACAGATAAAATAAAACCTTTATGTGGATAGATGTTAACATCAGAATATCAAAATATTTTTATCCGTTGGCTTTGTCTTTTGTTTAATTCTGTTGGGATTAACATATTACAGCCACACACTTGGTCTGGTTACTTCAGACTGTCAGGCTCACTGCTGGTTTCCTTATACTGACCCTTCAAATATAGTGCTATGAAACACACCAAAAACACACTCCGTTGCCCCCACTAGATCACATAGGGACACAAACTTCATGTGTTTAGCATTACTTAAGTGCCTGATTTTTGTTCTTTATTAGCCAAAGCATAGTGCACTTCAAGTTAAGCTTTCTCTGATACCATCTTCAAAGTGGTTTTAAGCCCTGCTGATCCACAAACTCTGCTCCACAAGCCGCTACACAACGATACTTAGGTTTATTTACTGTTGACGTCGACCTTGCAAACTAGCGAGCGGTGGAGGTGATAAAGTGAGGTCTTCGGGTGAGTGCTTAATATATAGTTGAACACCAAAGCCAAAAGGATGGCGACGGACAAATACATTGCCACCATGGGGTACTTGACGTGAGTAAAGAAACCGGCCACTCTGTTGAACATATACGCCTTCTCTGGCTGCCCTCCCGCCTCTGCTACCATTATTCATCCGAACGGCCCAATCTACTACAACTAACGTAAGAGAACCCCACGGCCCGGGGTTATTGCTCATCTCTTTCGGAAACAAAGGTGAATTAATCAACACTCATTCAATGAGGGTGGGGGGAGAGAATCCAAAGCCACTTGGCAGTTACGTCGTGTATATTTCTGTGGTGTTATCACTGTGTTCGCACGTCTTGCGCGTTATTCATCGATATTTGACGCGTATATTATGGTTAATATCTCACGGGACCGCGCTGGTGGGGAATCAGCATGAGTGCTTTTGGGGTGATTATCTCTGTTGAAATGAATGTAGCAATCTTGTGTTGTAGTGTAATTTCCTTCTAAATATTTAATTTGAAACATTTATTTATGGCAGATATAACATTGCCTCTAGGGTTCCATCAATGTGTACAGGGGATACAGTGTAGTGTTTAAATGCCTTTTTATATGCTAGCTAGAGGCTAATGACAATGCATCCACACTGCCATAAACCCAATGCGAGGTCATGATGTTGAGTAGGCAGGATTTATGTTTAATCTTGTTTTCTTTCTTTCTACTCTCTCTATATTTTCTCTCTTTCCATGTCTCTATGTCTCTATGTCTCTATGTCTCTATGTCTCTCCCTCCCTCCCTCCCTCCCTCCCTCCTCTCCCTCCCTCCTCCCTCCCTCCCTCCCTCCCTCTCTCTCTCTCTCTCTCTCTCCCTCTCTCTCTCTCTCTCTCTCTCTCTCTCTCTCTCTCTCTCTCTCTCTCTCTCTCCCCCTCCCCCTCTCTCTCTCTCTCTCTCTCCCTCTCTCTCTCTCTCTCTCTCTCTCTCTCTCTCTCTCTCTCTCTCTCTCTCTCTCTCTCTCTCTCTCTCTCTCTCTCTCTCTCTCTCTCTCTCTCTCTCTCTCTCTCTCTCTCTCTCTCCTCTCTCTCTCTCCCTCCTCCCTCTCCTTCCCCCTCCCCCCCCCTCTCTCTCCTCTCTCTCTCTCTCCTCTCTCTCTCTCTCTCTCTCTCTCTCTCTCTCTCTCTCTCTCTCTCTCTCTCTCTCTCTCTCTCTCTCTCTCTCTCTCTCTCTCTCTCTCTCTCTCTCTCTCTCTCTCTCTCTCTCTCTCTCTCTCTCTCCCTCTCTCTCTCCCCCCCCCACTCCCTCTCCCTCTATCTCTCTCTGCAGAATGCGGGAGACATTGAAAGCACCTTAAACATCCTTAATGTGTTGGATGAACTCCTGTCGGCTGGTGAGCGGCCATGCTGACAACTTAACCACCCGCAGCAATACAGCCTGCGTGCCAGGAGTAACACTCAGGCCAATACCGCGTCACCACCTGGTGCATTACAGTATAATCTTGTCCCAGCCACTGTCTCCCTCTGTCGAATCAAGCGCTGTGGACGGCCCCTCTGCTCTGCCCAGGTTCAGATCGGCGTGCCCACTACATGATCGCCAAAGGGGGGAGCCAAGCCCTGCTGACGGCCCTGGTGAAGACGGCCAGGTGTTTCAACCCAAACCTCACTGTGCTGTTGCCTGTGCTGCACCTGCTGGCCAAGCTGGGCTGCAGAGGTAGGGCTGGGCGTCAGGCGGGGGGTCTCGGGGGGTCTCATGGGGGATTGGCTCAGAGATGGGAGCATACGGTTCAAGACCGGGTCGTTCCAGACATCTAGCAATGGCAGTTGGGCTGTTTTAGCAAAAAAATATCGAATACCTTTGTGTTTGTTTTTCAGTCCAGATTGCAGTATAAATTGCGTGTGTAAAAGGGTTTTGTGTGAGAAATGGTAACATATGGGAAGATTAACTATAACCAGCATTGGAAATAGATGTCATCATGCGCCCATCTGACATAGAGGCGTGGAATGAGGATGTTTAGTGGCCTGCGTTTGTGTTTGTTTGTTCCGGTGTGTGTTTCCAGATTCCACTATAAATGTGTAAACTTTAGTCGTGTGTGTATCGGTGTGTGTGTGTGTGTGTCTAGATCCTCGCATCGGTATGAAGGCAGAGGATGCCGGTGCAGTGCTGCTGACCCTTAACCTGCTGAAGCAGAACTCCACACACGCCAAGATACCTGCTGCCTGTCTTATGGTCATCCGAGTCTACTGTTCCTCAGGTAACACACAAACACAAATGCACACATCCCGGCACATACAGACACCTGCTCGCATGCATATACATGCAAGCACACGTAATCACGCAAACATGCACACGCACACGCATGCACATACACACTCACACACACACGCAGGCACGCACGCACACGCACACACGCACGCACACACGCACACACACACACACACACGACACGCACACAGCACACACACACACGACACACACCACACACACACACACACACACACACACACACACACACACACACACACACACAAACACACACAAACACGCAGACTGTGGTGAAAATGTACCCAGGGAATTAATAAATAACTTCAGAAAATGAAAATGATTCAAATTTATTTAGTATGCTCAAGATAATATTAGTGTTAATCTTCCTATGTTGCGTCATAAACACAGATTAGTTGAAGTGTAAGTAGTGAGGGGGCTCTGTGTCTGTCTAGTCGGCTCAGGGTTCAGTCTATGTTCTGGCTTATCTTGCGGAACAGGTCAAACTTTCTATTTTCTTTTGTTGGCTAGCTCACAGGAAATTGAGCACATTGGGGACATTGATGTGTCCATGTCTATTCCTTTCTGTTAACTTTCTGGCAACAAATTATCTTTCCTTTTGTTTACCACCAAAAGCACACAATTCCTAAGATCCATACAAATGGAAGGCAAAAAATATTGAAAACCTGCCTTGACGTCTTGGATCCTTCAAGGGCAAAGTTCTAAAAATACATCTGGTACACTGCAGCAATGACAAAAGAAATATACATATACACGATTTCTAAAAAAACGACATATGCCATGTTCATTGGCATGGAACAAATCTGTGGACGAATGGCACCAGCATTCCTTCAAGGAACAGGCACGTGAAGCCAAATCCAATCCCAATTCCTGGAGTGTCCAGATAATCGGCAGAATAACTAGGCCTGAATAAGCCTTACCACTGCTCGTAATGATGTTTGCTCAGGTATGCGTAAACTATGCTCCAGCTGCCTCCTTCCCCAGATATGTGGGCCGTTCTTTGCTAAATTCATGCGCACGCATACGATAGCATTAGTGATAAGAAAAGAGAAGGTGGTGCTAACAGCAGGTCCAGGTTTTTGCATTCATAGCCATCATCTCCATCCTCTCAACCCCCACTCTTCTCCACCCTGGGGTTTCACCCTGTTGAGTAGCCCAGGTTTTTTTATTAGCATACATTATCCAAACTCAAAATCCACAGAACCATGGTGCAAAGGGGAATTATTTGCCGCTAATGTACAGGTGACTCACAATTTACTCTGAATATGGGGCTGAGAGTCGCCTGGAGACCACCCTGATCACGTGACCTCACATTCTGTTTCTCTGCGCACAGATCAGTCTGTAACTTCTAGCCGCCCACGTCAATTTCAGTTGGCAGGCGGACTTGGTTTGACAGACAAAGTCCGGCAGCCAATCGGCGTGACTAAACATGTGACGCCATCACCGTGCTCCGTTCAGTGGTTAGAATGTCTTGACTGCCGAGAAACTCTGCTAGTACATTCTGTTATTGATGTTTACTAGTTGATATTGGGTCAATTTCTGCAATAACAGCAATTATCGCTATGTTTGCTAAACTAATGTTAACGTTACCACTCGTTGCGTCCGGAGTCATTACCGACAACGACTCGGCCCTGATTTGCCCGGTTACGTAATCCACCACGACACAGTGCCTGATTGACCCCAATTACATTGTAATTTCAGGAAATCGATGTGGCAGGTCAGGCCAGAGGTCCAGACTTAGACGAGTAGCGAAACAGAATGGGACGTCGCTCTCCGGTCTTGGCTCCGAGAACTGTTTGAAAAAGCCAGAATTGTTGCACTTTAGTTGTTTTCCACATATTGATGCATTTCTTATATTCAACCAAAAAAAGACAAACTTTACTGTAACCAAGCTCCTGTATTCCAAACTGCCAGACAGTGAATACACAGTAAATGCAAGCAGGTATAAGTGTCGTGCAGTATGCTTACAAAAAATGGCTGTGACCATTAGAGATCAAACGCAGAGCCTGTTGGCTGGGAGACCAAAACCCCAAGACTGGTTCACACTGCTTTTCTGCTGGAAGCCAACTCACGACTCATGGCTGAAGGCACTATTTCTCAGCATTACAGGGAACCGCGGACAGGGGTGTGTTCTTCCCTCCACTGATAAGCTGGCCGCAGCCCATGGCTCCGGATTCATACTAAATAAGAGACACCCGTATTCTAGAGTGGCACAGAGTGGCACTGAGTCGTTAGGCCGCCCGGTTGTTTCATGGCTGCAGTGTTTTCATGAGTCTGTAAAAGTCTGTATCCCCGCCACTATAAATAGATAGAGATCCTCTCCGTTCGCAAGTCTGGTTTGCAGAACTTTACCCCTCCCGTCTCTTTTCTCCTCTCTTTATTTCCTCACCTCCCTCGACTCTCTCCTCCCTCCTTCCTCTTGCTCTGTCTTCACCCTCTATCCTCTCTCTGCTCCCCCTCCCCTCCTCCTACCCCCCCCCCCCCCATTTCTGTGCAGACTGTCCGACTTAATAGAAATAGTGAAATTTGTGTTGCTAAACTGACAAACACAGAACCAATTCTTGGTGAATTAAGAAATCTGTTTTGTTTTGCCATTTGTTGTTTGACTTGAAAGCTGTCTGAAGTACCATTTTCTACGGTTTGTACAAGATGTTGCTTTATGCGGTAGATGTGAACTAATGCAGTATTTTAATAATATACAATATACCATATGACTCAAATGAAATCCACTAACCCTTATGTAGATACAGATTCAGATGACTTTATTGATCCCTGAGGAGTTCCATTGATCAGAACGACTCCCTCATTTTCGGTAGTTAGAGGAACGGAAGGGGTACATGGCAGCGGGTATTGTGCATTAGCTGTGGCTCTCGGTGGACCGCCTAACGGCCAAGAATCTGTTGCTGCGCGTACCCTGTTCAGACAGCGCTCTGTGGAGCGAGTGGGAGTCTTTGTCTAGGATAGAGAGTCTGGACGGTTTCCTTGCAGTCTGTGACGGCCAGCAGGGGGTCCAGTGCCACCCCCAGAACAGAAGCGGCTCTTCTGCTCAGTTTGTCTAGTCCACCACCCTCCGTACCGCCACCCAAACACTGGTGTGCTTGGGGTGGCCGTAGAATATCTTGAGCACGGTGCTGCAGACGTTGAATACGGTTGTCATATGTATCATGGAACTAATGAGCTTTTGATCACCTAAACATTTGTCCTATTGTTCTATCGACATTAGAGCTGCCATGTCAGTTAATTGAGGGGGGGGGAACCTTTTAGAATTGTTGGGAAAACCATGAAAAAGGAAAAAATTAGAAGCATACCAAAAAGTATTGCATGAGTGTGCATGGTTCTCATAGATTCTTGACGGTTTCCCCACCCGACTAACGGGGCTGACCCTTGGCGAATAGGGTCTATTGATGTGATCTCGAATAGAATCAGGAGCACGTTTAGCTTTTCATCTGGAGTATTGCCTTGCTACAGAGTGTATAAAACTCCTTGAAAAGTACTATCTACTTTTAGAGGTTTCTTCCTTTTTCCTTTTTGGTTCTCCCCCTATTGGGAGTTTCTCTGTGGCTGTTTGAGGTTTATGGTGAGGACGTGTGTTCAATTTCCATTAAAATTGGGAGCCTCGAATGCCCTTTGAGACTGTAATTGTGATAAGAGATATATAAATATACTGGAGGTGACTAGATTCTATTTCCTCGGCGTTGCATGTATCCTCAACTGTTGCTAGGGGGCTCTATCTACAGGAGCAGGTGCGCAGTGTCTCCCGACTCTGATCTTTGTCACCAGCCTGAAACAAATTTTCCTCCCCACGTATCTTAATGTTATCCAAAACCCCACTGGAGACCCGGCAGATAGTGTTATTAATATCTACACAACGATCACCGTCAAGGGGGAGGGGGGCTTGGTTCCAATATTAACTATGAGTAATTCTCTATAACCAGAATTTCAGTTGGAAAATATCTGTAGCCTAGTCGTCCGTATCGATATTTAAGCAAGCTTTTCAAGCCTCCGTAAAGGTTAATTCAGCCGGAAGCAGTTGGATACATTAGCTGCTTTGTTAATATGTGTCACACTTGTGCAATCACTTTGGTCTCCACAGTGCTCGTGATAATAGCAATAGTCCCCTGTGAAAGAGTAACTCAACTGATATTGAGTATTACCATGGAAACTGAGCTAATGCAGTCTCTGTACGCTGTAAGCAAACATTTCAGTGGCCTAGATACAATTTGCACATATTGTAGATATTAGACATACAACACACACACACACATGTATGCATACACACACACAAAACACACACAAGCACCAACACACACTACATGAAGCATGTGCCAAAAACTCTAATCATCTCCGTTTGTGGAAAATGTACATTGATACGAATCCATGGATCTCAAAATATGCAAGTGGGCGATTGAAATCGAACACAAATGTGTTTCCTTTTTTTATTTTGACACAAACGTCATGCGAGTGTCGCGTCATGTTGCTCTGCTTCGTCGGGTTCCCACAGTGTCCGCGGCCAACCTGCTCGGGGAGCACCGTGGGCTGGACGCCGTCTACCGCCTCATCCCTCCGCACACCAGCAGGCACTTCACCCTCATAAAGTACGTACCCTGGCCCCCGCTCACCTCCGCCCTACACGTTCCACGGCTCATGTTCAGTGCTCTGCTTCATCGTGCCTCTGGCCAACGCACTGTTGTTTACCAAACCATGTTTCTGTTTTCGTTTATTTTATTAGCTTTTTATGTACTTTTGGGTTCTTCAGATTGTCAAATTGAGAATAGGCTGACTTTTTTTGTGTAGTAATTTATGTTCTATATATAGATATTGTACATAAAATCGTCATAACATGAGTAATGTATGTCAGCCAATGTTAACGTGACGGCGGCATGGTCAGCAGCCCATTATAATTACACTATGTGTGTGCGTGCGTGTGTGTGTGTGTGTGTGTACACGTGCGTATGGTGAGTGTGTAGGCGCGCGCATGTGCGCACGTAAGCTTCAGAAACCTGTAGAAACATATTACGTATGACCTGTGACCCCTCCTCGATCGACCCCTTAATGTCAAGGGTGATGTCTCAAAATGGAACGGCCCGGTGTGACCCGGGGGAGAGGCTGGGAGGTGAGACGATCGTGAGACGAGGCTGTGGCCGGTGAGGCCTCCCAGCCACTCCCCCGGGTCACGACGGGCCGTTCCATTCTTCATGGTCTTAGCGAGTGGTTGAGACAATATGTGTGTGTGTGTGTGTGTGTGTGGTGTGTGTGTGTGTGTGTGTGTGTGTGTGTGTGTGTGTGTGTGTGTTGTGTGTGTGTTGTGTGTGGTGTGTGTGGTGTGTGTGTGTGTGTGTGTGTGTGTGTGTGTGTGCGGGTGTATAAAGAGCCAAATTGGGTTAGACAAGGGTAACGATGTTCTCTCAGTTGTCATGTCGATTTTATCGCACACAAAGACATGGGCCGGCGTGACAAGGGGCCTCTGTGTTTAATCAATGTGGTGGGTTTTCATTCCCCCATTTGTGTGAGTCACAGTCTTTGGTATTTAGCTCCTACAATCCAGTGGCCCATCGTGTCTTAATGCTAGACATACCAACCAACACCCCCACACACACTCCTCCATAAACACTGCATGGCACTGTAAGTATTCCAAGGTCCCAGTCAAGGGGTGGATGAAGGTGGGAGATTAGCAGCTGAAACGACTGCAGTTATTTAAATGTACCCAGGCGAAACCTAGGGGGTGGCGACCCACGCAGTTTGGTTCTTCGGAGGCTGTAGGACTTGTCACTCACTTACGGCGGTTAAATCACCGAATGAACATTGGTCCAGGGATATTGCGGGATGGATCTGAACGGATCTGTTCCTCGGATTCGGTTCAGTCATCGTCCAGCGCTCGTACGACTCGACCTGTCAGTCCCTATCCTGCTGGCTTGTAGAACCGCAAGGCGCTGAAGCAGTGATTCATATCCTCTGAAAGGCCGGACTAGACCTTTCATGAGCTGGCATAACCAGGGTGATGCCAACCGAAAATGACCCTTCAAATAATTGTAATAAAAAAAAGTAAACAGAGAGCCGAGTTTATTAAAGCAAGACACAATGTATACAATATGTACCCTGCTGGTGTTTGCTGATGTACTTATCCACAATATTCTATCTAACTAGTCTATAATTCCCTTTACAATTGAAGCAGCTGTTAATATTTTTTTTTGTTAGAAAAGCATTTATTCTCTCCTCCCAGCCCAGGTTGATAACAATTTAAGCAATTTTGCAAAGTAATGGACTGTGCTGACTCGGATCTAATTGGATAAACATGTCTCCTGGCAGTCACCATGTGGTGTTGGTGAGGTGTGAAGGCCCGCCTCTAGTTGGAGACATCGGGAATCTTCTGTTAGGCACCGACCGATACTTTTCAGGGCAAACCGCTTGCATTTTAGATGGGGAGGAACTCCTCTGCCTTGTTGACAAGAAAATGGAGGAGAAACTAGTTCCCTACAGAACGTTATGACATGTGAAATCTAGATGATAAAAAACAAAAGGGGCCTAACTAGTCTAACTACTCTATCAGCGGCAGTTAGACTTTATCATAAACACAGATAGTAACACAGTTACATCTATGATCTCAAGGAGGGGTTAGTTATTATAACACTTGTAGGGCTAGATGTAACACAGCCTCTGGTGATTTAATAGTTGATGCAAACTCAATTAACTTGATAAAATCCACTCATACCAAATCAGCCAAATATAATTTTTTAACTTTCAACGTCGGTTTTATTTCTTTGACTTCCTCATGATGAGATCTATATATTATGCGGCATAGCCCTCAATTATGATTTAAAGTTTTATAGCTGTTTGTTAAAACACTTTGTTAAAACTATCCCCGCCAGTTGCAGCCTGTGTGCCTGGCTAGCCATCCCAACAAGCTGACAACTATCCCCGCCAGTTGCAGCCTATGCCTCATGATAGTCTACAGGATGGTGATTTAAAAGATATCCATTTGGATTCGCTGAGGCACATTGACAACACAGTAATCCTCGTTTTACTTGGTAGGTAAAACACTTCTTTTTTTTTTTCCCAGGCTCAAATGAGGAGGAATATCCCACTGTGGTGCTCAAACAGACCCCATTAGGTCTGTGTTAAATTCAACCCTGTGTAAGGAGTTGTCCGCACTCCCCTAGCTTGTGTGAGGTAAAACGAATGGATCTAACAGAAGGGCATCGTTGGGTTGTTACTGGTCTTTAACACTAATTGTTCTGTTTTGACGTTCATGGCGATCATGGAGTAGGTTTCACTCTATAAACAAGGCACGACCCTGTATGACCCTGCTAATGTCCGCTCTGGGTGACGTTATGATGTACCCCGTTTCTGGTTACAGACTCCAGTTCACTCACTGGTAGATCCACTCCGGGCCGTTTTGGTTGGTAAACAAAGCTAGCGTGTGCTCTACTGCTCCGGCTGTTTAACTACTCTGGGCACTGACACACACTCTAAACTATGACGCACGTACACACACACACGCACACGCACACATGCACGTGCACACACACGCGCACACACACACACACACACGCAAGCGCACGCACGCACGCACACACACACACACACACACACACACACACACACACACACACACACACACACACACACACACACACACACACACACACACACACACACACACACACACACACACACACACACACACACACACACACACACACACACACAAATCCCAAATTCGATACGGCCCTATACGTTCATGCCATCCCACATTGTCTCAAGGAGCCATAATGATACCTCAGCGTCTTAACCCCCCCGGGAGACTAAGACTGTGTTGTGTATTTGTCAGACACTATGTAATTTGTCAACTGTTTTGTCAACAGTTGAAATATCAATACGCTTTACAGTAGTTTGTTAAAAAAAAGGCTGACGCATCTGATGAAAATAATTAATGGTTCGCCCTGCATGGCTGCTGGCAAAAAAATAAAAAAATCTGATCTTGAGTCGCAACTTAACGCATAACTAAGAAAGAAAATGATCAATGAAAATGATTTGTATAAATTGTTTGGCCGTCCGTTCCTGTCTATTGTGTGTGTACCGTCCCAGCTCCTCGGCTTTTGCTTGTGGGAGTATCAGTCAAGCCTAGTAGTACTACGAATTATACATTACTGCAAACATAAACACAAGTTACCATCCAGGGATTGTTGATATGCCATGCTTTGGTAAATGTGTTAGTTTTCTGTTTTCTATACCATAAAGCATTCCAATTAACTCATAAAACAAGCCATGCATAAAAGCATCCAGGCAGCCTCTGAAACCGGCCTCCTCATATTATTCTTTCCCACTGACGTTTCTCAGTAAATTCCCATAGACTCATTTTATGTGGTGGTGGTGGGGGGGGGGGGGGGGGGACGACACAAGCCCTCCGTGGTATTGACCAAAATAAAGAGATTGCAGATGCAAGTATAGCTGAAAATAGTGCCGCAGGGATGACTGGGGCTCTGTCTGGGGCTGGCGAGCTCAGCCAACCTGGAGAGGAGCCGCAGCGCAGAGCCACTGCTGCTCCAGCCCTTGACAGCAGCCGGGCCCTGGTTCCTCCGACATTTGTTCAGGGATCCCCTTGGGTTGACTCCCCTCGGAAGTGTATCAGACACGACAAACTCGGGAGGAGACATAAGAGGGTTAGACCCGGGACGCGCCAGTGGAGGGATTATATCTCTCTCCCCAGCTGAAGACCTTAGCGGCGGTCCCCCCCCACCCCCCACCCTCCCTCCCCCTACCCCCCCCCCCCCCCAGTTTCAGAGGGAGCTGGTGTGGTACATTGTCAGGCAGGACTGCAGTGTCACCCTGATTGACGAAGCGGGAATGAAGATGGCTGGATGCACGGACAATGGAATAATTGTCCACGGATGTGAGTGCATCTGCGCTCCAATTAGCTGTGTGGTGCAGTGCGGCGGAGTGGCTGATGGTTTTGGGTGAGGCTGAACTCTGCTTAACCGCGCGCGCCCCGCGGCCCCCCAGAGACGCAGGCATCCTCCAATCTTTCGTTTCCAACTCGTCTTGGCTTCATCAAGCGACCAGGAGTCGTGATTTAGCCTGTCACTGCAGCCCCCCGGCTGTTTGCCAACGTGAATAGGTTGAGCAAATTTGAACTTTATGCTAATGCTCAGTGGCATTTGATGAGCAACGGCCAATCAGAAGGTAGAGTTCCTCCGGTTCTCAATCACAAAAGGAAGGGAAGGTTGTTCCTGTTCCAAGCGGCGCATTATGTCGTGCATCGTCATGCAGTAACGTGGGACGTAGATATAACATGTATGTGCAAGCTAGATCTGTGCTTCAAATGTTTGACCCTAACCCTAGCCCTTTCAACTGAAGTCGATTGGCATCGTTCGAATGTCTTTCTTGAGGCAACAATAGCTTTCCAAACGGTGGGAGGGTTGGTCGCCGTGGCGAAGGCAGAGGTCCGCCTTGATGTTTGAAACTGTCTGAAACCAAAGCTAGCTTTCAATCACCTTGCTTTGAGTTACATTTGACAATGCAGTTAACCTTCTTTAGTTAAAGTCGTTGCAGACATGTCTCAATGTAGTGACAATGTAATACAGGTGAATACCAGAAGTAAGCATACATACATGTCTGGATGCAAATTTATAACTAATAGCTTCATTGAATAATTGTAGGCTTTTTTGGTCTATAGCATTGTATTGAGGTTATTCAACTATGTGTCACCCATTTTGGACTGAAGAGAGCACATTATTATTTTTTAGGGGAACTCTGAGATTCTTTCAAATTAAAATGAGAAAATATCCTCAATTGAACCTGTGATGGAGAGGGGGTTTGTTATCGGCTCGTAAGGGATTGTCCCCGGACTCCATTTCAGGAGACAGGGATTCCCCAGTTCACTGACAGGCTCTTTCTTCTCCCTGCATTTTGATTCATGTGTGTCTCTTGCTCGGCATTTCATCATATCATATCTGCACAAAAGTAAATGTATGGCGACTTGTTTAAACAGTGACACTTGTGATTAATGTGGTATGCCTGCAAACACACACACACACACACACACACAACACACACACACACACACACACACACACACACACACACACACACACACACACACACATACACACACACACGCAAGCACGCACGCGCACACACACACACACACAGACACACACACACACACACACACACACACACACACACACACACACACACACACACACACACACACACACACACACACACACACACACACACACACACACACACACAGACACAGACACAGACACACACACACACACACACACACACACACAGACACACAATGAAATGCAGTTGCAGAGGCCAAAACATGACCAAATTGGCTGTCATCACTGTCGCCAGCAAATATATTTTGTTGAATACGCAGCAGGAGAAAGGCGTGATTGGTTATACACTCTAATGCGCATAATTCTGTGTGTGTCTATGTCTGTGTGTGTGGCTACACTACACATACAGTACTTACTGTTAAAACTGCCCTGTATGAAGCATGCGCATGAGTGTGTGATATATTGATATATGTGTGCACAATTGGAAAATGATCGCTGGAAACTAAGCATTTATTGTGATTTGAAGAAGGCTTTCCATTGAGGTAAGTGTGTTTGTAAGCGTGCATGTGTGTGCGACGAGTGTCCCAGACCCCACCCCAACTCACGGAGAGCATGTTTGAAGGAAGCCATATATGAACCAGCTTGGTTTTACGATGTTGCATTGTATTGATGACTAATCCCTCCATGCCTTCTTCTTCTACTTCTTCTACTTCTTCTTCTTCTTCTTCTTCTTCTTCTTCTTCTTCTTCTTCTTCTCTCTTCTTCTTCTTCTCCTCTTCTTCTTCTCCTCCTCCTCCCTTCCTCCTCTCTCCTCCTCCTCCTCCTCTTCTCCTCCTCCTCCTCCTCCCTCCTCCTCCTCCTCCTCCTCCTCCTCCTCCTCCTCCTCCTCCTCCTCCTCCTCCTCCTTCCTCTTGGTCTCCTCTGTTGCAGGGCAGCGATTGATGCCTTGGCTGCTCTGCTGTGCACCAGTAAGTTGACCCTCATTATTCACCCGCTCAGATGATGCTCTCTGGCCCCTAATAGAGATGGAGTGCCGGACTCTGCGCTAATCAAGCACCTTCCTCAGCAGAACACTGTTTATAATTGAGCAACATTAAGCTATGAGGCAGTGACACACACACACACACACACACACACACACACACACACACACACACACACACACACACACACACACACACACACACACACACACACACACACACACACACACACACACACACACACACACACACACACACACACACACACACACACACACACACACACACACACACAGAAAAAGGCGATTTCACAATGAATCATGTTTTAGAATCATTTTCTTTTCCTTAACTAATCCCAAACAGCAACATCATGCTGAGTTATTCCACTGGCGCACGTCATTAGCTCTGGGAGGTCATAAGTTGCGTTTCGCATGAAACACCCCTTTCAACGCACACATCATTCAAACCCCTACACATGGATTATAGATGAATACAGAGAGATATTCTAGACATGTATTAATGATAATATAATACTAACTATGTTAGTTTAGATCTGGGAATCAATTTGCGTTAGAGAGTGACACCCAAAGTGTCAAAGTAATTAAACCTCAGAGTAATTCTATAGATTATACATTCATAGAATAACTCTTGAGAGGGTGCGGTTAGAGGTGAAAAGAGAGAGTGAGAGGATGAGGGTGAGGGAATGAAGGAAGGAGTGACAGAGAGATGGGGGAATACAGCAGGTGCATGGCCCCATAGAGGGGAGAGGGAGCAAGAGAGAGAGAACTGGGGAGCGAGGGAGAGATACGGTAGGCCATAGAGGGAGAGAGAGAGAGCAAGAGAAGAGAGAGAACCGGGGGGGAGGCCGAGCATAGCCATGGGGGGAGTGGGGGCCACAAGGCCTGATGTGTAACTGGTGAATAACACATTAGCAGGGTGCCCGGGATCAAGGCTCTTACAGTCACAAACAAGGTACATATTGATTTTTCTCTTTTAAGGTCGGTTCAAAATTCCACCACAGCCACAAGCACAAAACATGACTGGGGGGGGCCGGGCGGTTATTTAGTGGTGGTCCTTGGGGGCCCTCTCATGACACCTGGTTATGGTTCATTGTGTCTTGTTTATTGCTCAGGGTGCGGCTAGCACAGATCAGGATGCTGCAGAAGACATGATGCTAGACGTAATGGAGACAGTTCTAGAGGAAGACAGTCAAATCTTTTCCACAGACACGCAAGCTATGTGAAGTGGACCACATTATGTTTTATGTGTGTGTGTGTGGGTACAGTATACAGTATGCAGAATGCACAGTGTGTGTGTGTGTGTGTGTGTGTGTGTGTGTGTGTGTGTGTGTGTGTGTGTGTGTGTGTGTGTGTGTGTGTGTGTGTGTGTGTGTGTGTGTGTGTGTGTCTATGTCAGGGCTCTACGCTAACTTTTTTTTCAGGAGCACTCGTGCTCCTAAGTTAAAGAATGTGGGAGCACAGAAAAAAAAATGGGGGCACAATAGGTTTTTGTTTGTTTCATTTATTAGTATGCAGAAATTGCAATTTGGGAGGGTGGGATGTAAATCATCGACCCAAGGACTGATCGGATATACAGCTACTCGAATTCCGAGCTACCCTGGGCGGGATTTAGCGTGAATATTCATTACGGATGTTGTAGCACACAATACAATAGAAAGATTTCAAATGACAGACTTGGAAAATGTAGTCCTTTATTGTACAGAAATGTGCTGTTGGTGTATTAGCCTAGGTAGGACAACAACCATGCCAGATTATTTATGTAAATAGCCCTATGTTGTTAGAATTTACTAACTTTATGCAAGCTTTCTACGTGCAGTAGGCCTACTCGGCGTTGACTCAGTCCTAGAAATACAGTATTATTGTAAATTATATCACATCAAAAAAGCGGTAGCTAACGTTCAAATCAAGCAAACAAATAGCTGTTGTTTTTGCTCCAAAAAGCTTGAATTCCCTCGAATTTAACATAAGATAGTTCCTTCAAATTAGGGCAGTACGGTATGAACTAAAATGTATATCACGGTATGATTTGAGGCATAGACGGTAACGGTGTTAGATCACGGTACTCATGTTAATTTTATTTTCTAATTTTGATATAAAATGCTTCTGAAGGGGGAAAATACTGTAAGGCAGCAAAACTGCATAATTTTATTTTTTTTAATTCAAGTTACATCTTTGAAAAACACTGATGTTTAATAGTATGGATTTGTTTCACCACTTGCTTGTGGACCTTGCCGTATAGTTTTGGCATCTCAATTTGGCTGAAGTATGTGCGGGCAGGTAACGCTTACCTGAGAGCTAATTACGCCTAGCTGCGCGCCTGCGTGCTTGCTGCGCACCTGCGTGCTAGCTGCACGCCTGCATGCTAGCTGCGTGCTTGCGCAATACCATACTGCCTTCTTGTATCGCTGTCAAATCTGTCCCTGGGAAAAGTAACGTTGCGCCGAATCGAAAAAGGAACTATGTTTTGTTACCATATTTCCAGTAGTTGCGTGTAACTTTACTTTTTACATGAAAAAGTAGTTAGGTTACTGTATTAATGCGTTACTTAGCGTTAGGAGAAGTCACTCGCACGCGTGCTCCGGTTTTGTTTTTCTAGTTTGCACGCCGAAATATTCACTCGCAAATGCGAGTAAAATGGGCGCACTGTGGAGCCCTGGTCTACGTATAACGCAGTTTCATAGAATCAAGCATTATACCACATCGCAACAGAGGGCTTTGGTTTCTCTGTAATTTATGAGCAAAGAATTTGGAGGGAGGTTGTGGGAGGCAGGGATGGTCTTCCTCTAGAACTTGGCTTACTGCGGCCCTGCATAGCAAATATGTAAATTTGGCTGTGAATTCACTCCAGTAAAAAAAATATATATAAACACCGGGTATGAACCTCTTTTCACATTGACACAGCCTCCCTGAGTGGAGCGAATTAAATCTCCAAGCCTGACAGTCTCAGTAAATGAAAGATTGTCGGATATTTTCTCGCGAGCAACGCATGCTCTCGCAGGTGTCTGCTCAGTGCACCGCCAGCACCCACAGAAAACAGGTTTTATCATGATAATTTGCAATGCTATAATCCAAAACCGCAGGTCTTGCGAAGCTGTACAAGCTGTACCCATTTCCCAAGATCCTGTAATTATCAGGGACACGCATCGTGTCGGTTACATAATGAGTACAACACTTTGATGGCACGTCGGTATACACACTATATACTATACTGGTCAAATTATGAAAAATCAACCTCAGAAGATGAACATGAGTAACAATGTTTTAATAACAAGGGTACATGCAAAATTGAGTGTATCCTGGCAGGCAAAAATGGGGATTAATTGCAATGGAAAATAAGGATTGCCTAAGTATATAACCCCCATATTTTGTTTCCTGTACTTGCTTTGGCCAATCTCCTTTCTCTGTGCGTTAGATGTCAGTTTTTTGGCTAGTTGTTCGAGTTATGTAAGAGCACTGCCTTTCTGGCAATGATATAGTTCAGCCTTATGGGGTCAGTGTTGCAGCATTTCAAAAATCCCCAGCTGTGCAATGAGGTGCATAGAAACTTATGGGAGTCAAAAGTTGTGATCCACCGCACACACGTACACACACGTCTGTGCGGGTCTGTTTGCATGCATGTGCCTGATTCGTTTTACCCTCAGATTGACGAGCACCAACAGACACACAGACGTCTCTCTCGCTCTCTCTGTCACAGTCTCTCTCCTTCTCTCTCCTGCTCTCTCTCATTCTCAAACACAAGCGCACACAAAACCCCTTTTTTTAATGACAAGCTTTACATTTTATCTTTCTTTAACCCGGCTTAGTGTACGTTTACTTCGCACAAAATATCTCCCTTTTGTCCCCTTTTGTCCCTTCCTCCTCTCTCCTCTCTTTTTAGCTCATCTCTGTGTCACCTACCTGCATATTCTTCTGCCTGCCCTGCCCACACAATCGTACCACCCTCAAACCCACCCCCCCCCCCGCCGCCTCCCCTCTCCTCACCCCTCCCCTCCCCCAAGCAAGGTTCCCCTCCCTCTCCTCTTCCCCATCCCCTCCTCTCCTCACCACCCTCCCCTCCCCCAAGCAAGGTTCCCCTCCTCTCCTCTCCCCAACCCCTCCTCTCCTCACCCCTCCCCTCCCCCAAGCAAGGTTCCCCTCCTCTCCTCCCCCCATCCCCCCTCTCCATCATCATTTTCCCTCCTCAGCCTTCACAGCCCCCTCCCCCCATCACACTCCCTCTCTGCTTCTCTTCTTCCAGCCTCCCCCTCCCTCTCGTCCTCATCTCCGCAAACCCCTCCCCCCCTCCTCCGCGCCCCTCCTCACCCTTCCCCCGTCCTCTTCCACCCTCCCCACACCGTCCCCTCCCGCCCACCCCCATCTCTCTCCAGCATCTTTAAAACATGCTCTTTCCCGCGGTGACGCCGTTTAATTTATTCCCTTTGAATCTCAGCTGCAACACGGCAGACAAACAGCGCTCTGTGTGTCGGCGACTCGGAAGCCAAGGTCTCCTCGCGTTACCTTCCTCCAAGCCAAAGAGACCCCCCCCCTCCCCCCTCTACCCCAACATCCCCGGCCCCCGTCCCACGCCCCAACTCTGTCCCGCCGTACAGAGCTGGCGGCGCCAAATAGGCAGTAAACCAACTGAACTTAAGCAAACATGCATACACACACACGGAACACCACACACACACACACACACCCACACGCGCGTACACACACAACACACACACACACACACACACACACACACACACACACACACACACAACACACACACAAAACCACAACACACACACACACACCACACACCACAACGCCGCTACACACACAACACACACACACACACCCACACACACACATCACACACATCACACACTCACACACACATGCCCACACATACACACACAAGTACACACATATACAAATATATATCATCATATATATATATAGTATGTATGTATGTGTGTGTGTGTGTGTGTGTGTGTGTGTGTGTGTGTGTGTGTGTGTGTGTGTGTGTGTGTGCGTGCGCGTGCGTGTGGGTGGGTGTGTGTGTGTGTATGTGTATTATATATATATATATACTGTATATATATATATATATATATATATATATATATATATATATATATATATATATATATATATATATATATATATATATATATATATATATGTTTATATATGTATATATATGTATATGTGTATATTTATCCCAGCCTTCTGGCCACACAAATTGGCTCAGGGCTCAGACAAGGTCAGACTTTTCAAGAGAGTTTCTGTTGCATTTCAAACAGTCATGTGGTCAATAAGCTGCTGCAACTGACAGCTAAATATTAACAATTCATGCTCCAGTCTGGCAACTGGGGCCGGGGCAGGGAAGACTGGCGCATACAGCTGCCTTAAAAAAAACCTCTAGTGCCACTACTAATAGGAACTCTACGAAAGAGAGACTTACAGATGTGCTAGTTGGGGCCTCAGGGAATAAGGTGTTCTTTATGTCTTTCTTTTAGCCTGTGCTTTCTTTCAAGACTTTTCTTTCTTCATTTTATATATAGGTGAGCAGATTGTCTGGAGCGGGGGGCACTGGGGGTTTCATAGACCTCTGAGGCCTCAATGATTTATGCAGTAGTGGGCTCGACTCGATGTCAAAGTGTCAATTTGCTCAGCACATCAAGGGGCTGTGTTCACTCCTAAACGAGAACATCAGAAATGAGCAGGTCTCACTTTTTCCCTTTGGTCCACTAATTCGATGTTGGTAACCAACATAAAGGGGGGTAATTACACCGCTGTTAACCTATAGGGCTGCAAACTGTCAACCGTCAAATGTGTTATTATTTCACCCGAGGGGCCCGTCTTTGAAGGAGTGCCGACGTTGTACAAGCCCACATAACGGGTCAACTCACCTCCACTCCACAACATTGCAGGTTCCCCAGCGGTTAAAGACCCCCCGACTTGGAGAAAGTAAAAGTTTTTCAAACAAATCTTGAAATCTTGAACTCAACTAGTAAACAGTGAACCCATTTGTTTTCCCTCGCCTTCAGCGGGAGCCGAGGTGTCAACATCCAGTGTGAGTTTCCTTTCCAGATGGACGTTGGCAGGCCGGGTTTAAAAGCGCCGGCGCTCGAATCAGGAAGCAGACATACAAAACACTCACTTACCATATGGTCATGTTACTATTCATGCTACCATTATTATTCATATGTTCTACTTATTTCAAGCGACAGCCTATAGTGCTGGCATTTTTCCATGCTTTTACCTTGATTTTTGAACGCCTGCTGCAGACGTCTTGCGGCAGTGGTGTGTGGATGGACATTCAGATGGCTCCGTGGATCTGAGTGGATCTCACTGACGTTTCCAAGCCTGGTAGACCAAGAAGACCGGGCTCTTTGGGCTACATGTTTATCGCCCCGTGCAGGTTGAAATTCCAGTGGGGCTGCAAAACAGGGAGGAAACTTACAATAACTAGCTGAAGCACAATCTTTGACCATTTTGGGGCCAGCGATACTTGCAGTTTAGCATAGTAGATCCTCGCTGGGATTAAAGAGAAAATTATTCCAGCAGTGATCCTAAGAACTGCTTTTGTATGAGGGTATATTTTTAATTTGGCATCCATATTTTCATGTATTTATAATTTATTTTAGGCATAAGTCTCTCTCTTCTTTTTTTTATAGCTTTGCGAAAATCTGTCCACCAGCAAAATCTCAAATGACAAAAAAGGGGAAGAGAAAACCGGGCTGAGATAAGTTCAGTTTTATAATCCTTACCCACTGGGAGGACAGCAGGTGTAGAAAAAAACCCCATGTTCTTTTGATTATACTGTAGAGAACACTAGCTTATCGTTCCTGATCACTGAGCACAGCTAGCAGGAAAAAGCTAAGTCTCACAGCCGCTGGGAGCACTACAGTGGATGACGGTTATGTTTGAATTACCCTATCCTGTCATGTTGACAGAAACAGACAACCCGGCAATTCGATGTGTTTCACGGTGGACACTTTTCTATTGGATGGTAGATGTCAGTGTGAAAGAAATATGGGTGTACATGTGACAGTATTGGCCTGCACTTAACAACTGGGATGGCTTCAGAGACTTTGGTTTGAAGAGAAAGCTATTCATGGCTACATGTCTTTCAGAAATTCATAATTCACAAGTATAATCAAAGCTATGAGTTTTTTGTTTAGTTCAGCTTTTTATTGTTCTGAGCACTGTCTCATACCATTCGATGTCAAGAAATCAATAAAAGCTCATTCACTCTCTTGCCTTCCCATGTAGTCCTGGCAGAAGAACAGTTCTAATATGGCACATCTAAAAATAAGGCAGGATTGAGTCATATTGGAATTCATAGGAGAAGCACAGATTTCACTTGGCATGTAGAGGATCATTACATTACTGCCATCAAAACTTTGTTTGGTTATTGGATGTTTGTCTTGAAGCCTGAGACACTACCCAATAAAAGCCAATGTCAGATTGAGAAATATATGATCATTATTATGATTGACGTTGACTGGCAGATCTGTGAGATAAAATATGAAAAGGAAGGCAGAGAGAACACAAATAGCTAAGATATCTGAAAACTTTTGACAGGTAATTTACCTGAATAACATTTCAAACTCCGGATATGGACTGATAGGACTTGTCATTTGCCAATTGTGATCAACTAACTGACACAAAGTAGCCGTTTATTTGCCTTCATTCTAAGAAATGACAAACACTCAATGAGTGTATATGACCAAATAGGACCAACCTACACTTTAAACATGTGAATAACATAAAACATCATGAATACCTATAGTGAAGACAATTTCGAATCCCATGTCAGTGAAACACTCAGGATACATCACGCAACTGCGGGCCATATAAGCGAGACATTTCTCTATTTTTTCTCTGTATTGCTTCATTCAAGGTTTATAATTCGGTTTTACGTTGCCACAACACTCACTGAGTGCTCTCGCCCGCACACCTACGCACAGACACATAACTGCATGTCATTTATCTTTTGAACGTGAACGTAGATGTGCTTCTGTGGACACACAGTAACACAATGAATCAGCAGTTGGCTCTCCTCAGCCGACGCTCTGATCCGTGTGTGTGCATGCGTTTATGCGTGCGTGTTTGTCTAAGTGTGTGAGTGTGTGTGTGTGTGTGTGTTTACAGCCCCAACGTTTTTATTAATTATGCCTTCAGGCATTGAAAATCCTCATGAAAACATTCCTCATGGTGACACAGAAAAACAGCATGGTGTTTTGAAATCAAGTCTCCTGTGGCTTTTTGACTGCGTTTTGCTGCCCATTTCACTTCATTATGCCAGCAAATTTCCACTCAGCATCAAAACTGAACTGCATGCCTCTATATTGTCTTGGAAAATGCATTAAACACACACACACACACACGCACACGCACACGCACATACACACACAAAGCCACCCACCCAACCACAATAATTTGCAATTTAAAACGCGGTTCCCAGACGATACTTTTTGTGAGTCAAAACATTTTGTTAGAATTTTAAAGTTAGTTGAAGCACTTGCACCAAATACATGGGCCTAACTGATAAAGGTGCAGTGCGTGCATTTCTATTGGAATTTCTTTGGATTTCAGTGCATTCCTATTCAGGACACGTTCTTTTCAGTTTTTTCCCCATTTTCTGATTTTCATGTCTAACTTATAACGTCATTCCTTTTAAAATTTAATTTATTATTTTATCATTCATCAGTTGTATCATCATATTTTTCTTCATAATCCACATAAAATAATGTATTACTTGATTTCAGTTCCAGTCTGCAAACAAATTATGCTTTTATTATGAAATAGCTATAACTACTTAAGTATTGCAAGTAAGTACAGAACATTATTTTACCAGATAGATATCAAGTCGTTATATTTTTGCTGATGATAGCTCATGAGCTGCGACTGTGTTTTCTTACCGTGGTATGGACACTGCTGGATCTGACGAGCACACCGTCACACGGGCCGCTGCGCATGCATGGCTGCTTGTAAAGATAATGCATAGTCCCTTCGGCATGTACCTCCGCCCACGTGCCGCAGGGCCGCGGTAACCCGAACCTGATCGGGCTCGTTAACGTTATGCATGGCTGCTTGTAAAGATAATGCATAGTCCCTTCGGCATGTACCTCCGCCCACGTGCCGCAGGGCCGCGGTAACCCGAACCTGATCGGGCTCGTTAACGTTAGATTGAACCTAAACGCGCCTCAGACAGTGTGGAAACTGTCAGGCCAACAAATATTTAAAAGGTCACAGCGAAACAATAAATAATGAGAACGGAAGCACTAGGTGTAAGATAAGTGAGAGTTCTATATTTAATTATGTTAGTTTAGTTTGTACTTTGTATGTGTCATTTAGATTAATTTATAATCGATCCAGAAGGATTGGGTTTTTCAGTCCGGATTGGAATTGTTCAAAGATTTTATTATAAATACACGTGTGTGTGTGTGTGTGTGTGTGTGTGTGTGTGTGTGTGTGTGTGTGTGTGTGTGTGTGTGTGTGTGTGTGTGTGTGTGTGTGTGTGTGTGTGTGTGTGTGTGTGTGTGTGTGTGTGTGTGTGTGTGTGTGTACAAATGTGCATACGTGCCTATGTTAATATATATTAACGCAACACTCACAAGAACTTTATGTTACATTTATGCAGGAATGTCTTCTTAATTATTCTGGTTGAATTACAGTTCCATTGATAGACGACAACGTGGGCCTGTACTGCACCAATAAAACCATCAACCTATTGCAATAGTTGCTGGATCCTCCTTAAGAGCTCTTTGGAGCCCTGTGGCTGAGCTGGTCAGGCCTGTTTACAATGTATACACTAAATGTTTACATCCTTAACAGCATTTATTTGGGGTCAGGGATTAAGCGTCAAATTAAAAAGTTCAGTCAAAAGTGCAGTTAGGCTCTCCACTGGGTCCTTAAGGCAAACAACATAACGAGCAACTAAGCAAAAACTGCAAACTGCAGGGCACCACAAACTCTGGAGCATAGAATACCGCACTGGCAAAAGTCTCAGACTTGCTCAAAATATCGTCATTTCAGCAGGAAGTGATGTCACTTATGGGTATTCAACCATTCCTTTTACGTATTATCGGTTCTTATTTGAGGCCCCAAAAAAACATGTCGGCCACCGGGAATCACAAATATCTGTCATTAAAAACGTCAACATCGCATGTGAACGCCTGCAATGCTGTCCGCCCACCGTCGTTACAACCGTCCTTGTCCCAATCGTCTTGCATGACGCACACGGCAAAGCTAACAGGCATCTCCCACCCCCCGTCACACTCTCTCTACCCTCCGCTCCTCAGAGGCGAACGTGCGTGCGGCGGTGTCGAAGGGCTACGTGTCTGGCCTGCTGACTCTCTACCAGGACTGGCACAGCGGGGACGTGGGAAACACGGCCATCGGGATCCGCCTCGCTCTGCTGCGGTGCCTCCACCAGGTCGCCAACAGCGCTGCCGGCAGAGAGGCCGTGCTGGACCATGGGGGGATCCGCCTCCTGTTCCAAGCCACACAGGTTGTTCTCTTTCTGGCTGTGCCCGGGCCATCCTTCCCTGGTGTGTCTTGTCTTATGTGGGCTTTTTCTCTTTCTACTGCGTTTTTATTTTTTTAACAAGGAGAATGCTGCAGTGGGAGCCAATATCGTGTCGGAATCAAAAATAGGGGCTCACGGTTGTTTCATGCCAACTTTTGGTCTGTTTCCAGTGCTTCCGGTAGCAAGTGGTTAAAATGAGACCAGAAAACAATGAGGATACATCTTAGGGAAGAAAATAGTTCCCTAAGATGACTTCCACGGCACAATTTCATTTTGGCCGAAATACCGGCTCACCTTCAATCATTATGATTCAGGGTTTTTGTGTCGGATGCACACATGTGATGAATAAAAGACAATGTTTTTATAGCATTGCCAATGCTTTTATCTTGGCATATTTACTCCCAAAATACTGCTGCAACATGTATCCCACAGCATGGATTTAAATATATAATAAATATATATCTGGGCTGTCTAGGCAACAAATGACAGAATGCTTCCGATTATTTTTAGATTCTCAACAGACACCAGAATCACAGCGATGTGCCACAGCCAAAGCCACATAATGGAAGTCATAGAAAACAGGATTTCATTTTTCTGGTCGACGTCCCTGGTGTCACGAGTAGGAGTGCAGTTTGAAATCAAGCTATTGAATTGTGGTTTACATGCAGTTTATTTGTTCCGTTTTTGTGTGTTGCTTCACAGGACTGTCTGTTCTCTCAAGGCACGGAGGCTCTGGTGGAGCCCTCGGTTCAGCTGATGAGGAACTGCCAACCTAAAACACCCCTTCCTCTGAGATCCGATCACTCCACTTACTCCTTCCCCTTGCCCGGGGGAGAGTACCCCGCTGCCGCATTGGGCAGCACAGGTAAATAACAATAACATGCTCCAAATGTGCGTTAATGGAGAGAGAGAGAGAGAGGGAGAGGGAGAGGGAGGGAGGGAGAGAGAGAGAGGGAGAGAGAGAGAGGGAGAGAGAGAGAGAGAGAGAGAGAGAGAGAGAGAGAGAGAGAGAGAGAGAGAGAGAGAGAGAGAGAGAGAGAGAGAGAGAGAGAGAGAGAGAGAGAGAGAGAGAGAGAGAGAGAGAGAGAGAGAGGGAGGGAGGGAGGGAGGGAGGGGGAGAGAGAGAGACACTTCCGGTTATGCTTTGGAGGGAGCAATATCCGTTTCCGTCAGATGGATAAAAGCCGCGAGAGAGAGGGGTAGGGACTTGTGTTTAAGGGATATCCATTTCCCCTTTCGTGTTCCTCATCATTCAATTCTTCTTAAAAAAAAACCTTCTCCTTGCTTCTGTCTTTTCGTTCTCCTTATCAATGTTCTTATCATTCCGGCTCCTGGGACCGTTAACCGGCACACATACACTCATCGGAAAAAGGGACCGGAAATAACCTTGCCGTAAACCCTAACCCTAATGCCGCAATACACACGCCTCTCCCAGCCGCGTTGTAGACACACCAGCGCTTGGCCCTTTTTTTCCTCTGTGTCACTGTGTATGTAATGAAATGCAAAGGCGCTCTGGATCAAAGCCAGTGTTCAGAGACGTAGGGCAGTGATCTCTCTCGGTGTTGACAGATCAGATGAGATGAGGTTCAAGGGTGCGTGGTGACCCGTTGAGGAACGCTGCTGCGTCTGCTGTCTGGTATACTCACCCATCTCTAAGCAGAGGTTGAGAGGCACCTTTGGGTTTTAAAATCGAAAACACAATTCCAGCCTTTCCTGGAATTGTGCTAAAGTTCTAGTTTTAGAGAGCAAGAATTATCTGGTAACCTACACTTGTGGCCCTTTTGGGTGGTTTTCTTCACAGTCCTTTATAGGCTTTGTTTAAATAGTAGTTATAGTAGTACTGTAATAGTAGTATTGCTAGCAGTCCTGGCATATCCTTGGATATCGTTAATGAAATATGTCTTCACCAACACTCATAGTAAATTGCCTTCAGCGGGCACAGTGTCAGATAACAAGATATTGGTATCTAAATAGTAAACTCCAGCTGGGTCTCCAGCAGCCAAACTATGCGTGAAGTGAAGTGCAGAAGCAATGCTATCGTTCTAAATACATACAATACATTTATCTGGAAGACAATTTCTCCGGGAAGCCAAATTTGACACATTTGTTCGTATGTTGATTGGACGATGAAGATATTTTGAGAAAAGATGAATGACACAATTAGACATTAATGTAATCTCAGGCATTGTCTCCCATGGTGATACAAATTAGACGCTGTAGGGTGTGTGACATTCTATGGAATAAAGTTAAATATGCTGCCATCATAGTGAGGGGAAATTAGAGGACATGGCCAATTTGCTGTTTATCTGCACTGTATAACTGAATATAAAATATTCAGATTTAAAAAAACACATTCATTAAACATTCATAGAAATACTGATTCGATGTAACGTAGCTTGATTTTAATTGTTGTTCTTCTTATTTTCAGTTTTTGAACCTGCCTACATGTTTTTCAGGTTAAAACTGCAAACCGTACAATAAAGTGCCCCCACTGAAACACTACGGCTTTCGACTTGACCTTCACTTTGTAACGCACAGCCAATAAAAGTATCTTTGACTACCGGCCCAGGACTTTACAGCTTGGCTGAAAGGGGGCAGGGTCAGCAAGAGAGAATGAAGGATTGTGGAGAAGACGGAATAAAGGAAAGGCAATTGGGAAGGGAGAACAATAACGCAGAAGAAAGTGAAAGAAGGAAAGACCGAAATGAACTGAACAGAGGAGTTAGGGAAAGAAGGGGAACATCAGGGTTAACTAAACCTTCACTTGAATGAAACACACATACTCACACACACACAGACGCACACACACACACACACACATCTACACACACACACACACACACACACACACACACACACACACACACACACAACACACACACACGCACGCACGCGCACGCGCATGCTCGAACACACACACATGTAACATGCATCATTCTCTGTGTCTAGCTGTGAGCAGCGAAGAGGAGAGCGAGGATGAAGAAAATGAAGATGGGAGCCAAGAGAGCGAGAACAATGACTTTGTGAGTGACCTACTGAGCGCGTCTATGTTGCGTTCCTTTGTGACAATATATTTAATTTGCCAAACCGCCTTCCAGTTTGCTGTGGACTGCGTGGCTGTGTGGCTATGTGTTCAGATGAATGAAAGAGTGAGTGAATCAATGCCAAAGGATTGACAGTGGTAGCGTGATCACCGAAAAAGGAGAACGATAAAATAGGGGGTTCGCCCGCGTTCGATAGTGACGGCTTCGGCAGAGACGTGCGAGAGACCCTCTCGAATAAATGCACAGCCACTTGATTGTTGAGAGAGATAGGGTGGGAGAAAGGAAACACATTTTAAGAAGCAAACAGGCCATGGCCATGATTGAAAGGAAGGAAGGAGAGAGAGGAATGTTGTGGAATTATGATAAAAATGAACAACTTGACAATGGCGCGCGTGTGAGAAGAAGAGAGGTGGAGAAGCTTTCAGGACAGGCTTTCAGGGTGAAGGACGACGGGCAGGCCGTGGAGGCTGGCAGGCAGAGAAAACAAGCTCTGAAGTGCGATGAGTGGAGGTTGTGAATGGGTTAGTGAATGGGAAAACAGGTCGCCAATAGCACTTGTGGATGATGATACGCAATGGGCGACGATGACTGTGAAATCTGCCGGTGCACAATGGCATGTCGCAGTATTCGAACAGATCTGGTGCTGCAACAATGCGTCATTATCTGGAGGTTCTGAGGATAGGTCTCACACGGCGAGCAGGGATATGGCTTCCCGCACCCTGTACCACCCGGCCACTCCTCCCTCCCCAGCCATCCCTGGCATTAATCTGCAATGAGGTGTTGGAGATAATGAGCCGCAGGAAGGAAGGCGAGAGGAGGAGGAGGAGAATGAAAACGGGGGGGAAAAGGAGAGGGGGTAGATGAGAGAGAGAGAGAGAGAGAGAGAGAGGAGAGAGAGAGAGAGAGAGAGAGAGAGAGAGAGAGAGAGAGAGAGAGAGAGAGAGAGAGAGAGAGAGAGAGAGAGAGAGAGAGAGAGAGAGAGAGAGAGAGAGAGAGAGAGAGCGAGGAGAGAGAGAGAGAGGAGAGAGAGAGAGAGAGAGAGAGAGAGAGAGAGAGAGAGAGGGGGGAGAATACAGAGTAGGTAAGTGAGAGGGAGAGCCGGGACGAGGTTTGGCTGAGGTCAAAGCAGAGCTCAAACCCAGGGAGGACAGAAGGGCTGAGGGATCTGAGGGAGGTTTGGGAAGAAGAGAGGACGGAGAAAAGCATTGGATTTGAGATGATGAAAGGAGTGAAAGGAAGGAAAGGAGCAAGAGAGGGAAACGAAGAGATTGGGGAGTAACTTTGCGATCGAGGAAGAGCATGAGGAAGGAGGGGGTTTGCAGGAGCTGTGTTGGATCAGAGGAGAGTAGACTGTGTGTGTGTGTGTGTGTGTGTGTGTGTGTGTGTGTGTGTGTGTGTGTGTGTGTGTGTGTGTGTGTGTGTGTGTGTGTGTGTGTGTGTGTGTGTGTGTGTGTGTGTGTGTGTGTGTGTGTGTGTGTGTGTGTGTGTGTGTGTGTGTGTGTGTGTGTGTGTGTGTGTGTGTGTGTGTGTGTGTGTGTGTGTGTGTGTGTGTGTGCCTGCGTCTGTGCGTGTGTGCATAAACCATACAAATGCCCACATTGTTGGTATCTGATTGTCTGTCTACATCACAAAATAAGCTATATGGTTTCAGTGTGTGAAAGAAACAACATTTATACAAAGTCTATGATTGTAGACATCTCTGCCAGACACTTATGATAAGTGTATTTCTTTCATCTAAAAGCACATAACAGAAAATGGGACTGGGAAGTCAATGGCACCTGTCAAAGCATCTTTCAGTCGATGGCTTTCCATCTATAAATACATATATATTCCTGTGAGCAGGTCAAGGACATGCTCGCTTTTTTTTGTCTGATTGTAATAATGCACGACGATGAAAACATAACACAAGATAGACTCAGCCCTCACTGATTTTTGAGACCATACAAGTCATTTAAGGTGTGTTCTGTTTGCGTTTGCTCGCATGCGTGATTGTGTGTGTGTGTGTGTGTGTGTGTGTGTGTGTGTGTGTGTGTGTGTGTGTGTGTGTGTGTGTGTGTGTGTGTGTGTGTGTGTGTGTGTGTGTGTGTGTGTGTGTGTGTGTGTGTGACTCCAGGACGATGACCTGGAGACGGACCTGAACACCCTTAGAAGTCGCCCCGAGCCAGACCGCCCCAGAGAACAGCTGGCACAGTACAGCCTGTTCTGTCCGGAGCTCACACACGACTTCCAGGTGTGTGTTGTTGTCAGAACGTACCAAAGTGCAGGGTTTTGTTCGTATGTGGATGAGCTTTGGTTGAAATCAGCTTCAGCTCCTGTAGAGCCCTAGAACCGATCATGAGCAGTGCCTTCGTGCTGGGAATCTCACGCCAAGCGTTTCGTGGGGCTACTTCAGACCAACCCTTTTTAGATTTGCGCCGGGCGCAAGAGTCATTTACGCGCCGGTAAACTAGCGACAATCGCCATAGAACCGCCCACAAAGCTACTTGCGCTTGGCGCATCTCACTTGAGTTTCAGACCGTTAAAATAGGGGCCCTTGGTGTCAATGTGAAAGGGATTAGAGTCCATTATACAAATGGACAATGGTATTCATTAGACGTAGATGATGGCATATTAGACGCTGTCTTTATATGTCAATAGGCAATACATTAAGAAGAAGGAGAGGCAATGCATTTCTATAATGAATTTATGAAATTGATCTAGCCTCAATCGCCTTTTAAGTCATGTTTAATTTGTTTGGGAGGTTTTCAATACATCAGTGAGACAGCAAAATGTTTTGGTGATTGTGTCACTTAAATGAGTTGTACAAGAAATGAATTGAAAGGGGGGGATGCAAAGCATTGTGACAAACAAAGAGCACTCTAGAATGTGAGTGTGTGTGTGTGTGTGTGTGTGTGTGTGTGTGTGTGTGTGTGTGTGTGTGTGTGTGTGGTGTGTGTGTGTTGTGTGTGTGTGTGTGTGGTGTGTGTGTGTGTGTGTGTGTGTGTGTGTGTGTGTGTGAGAGTGTGTGCGTGTGTGTGTGTACGCGTGTTTGTTGTGCCTGGAGCTATGAGAGAGAGAGAGAGAGAGAGAGAGAAGAGAGAGAGAGAGAGAGAGAGAAGAGAGAGAGAGAGAGAGAGAGAGAGAGAGAGAGGAGAGAGAGAGAAGAGAGAGAGAGAGAGAGAGAGAGAGAGAGAGAGAGAGAGAGAGAGAGAGAGAGAGAGAGAGAGAGAGAGAGAGAGAGAGAGAGAGGTAGGGCTGGTGCTTCTTTTCTCTAATCATACATGGTCATTATCATCATGACTTACACAGCTGTTACCGCAGGTAGACATGATTCATTAGGGCAGAGAGGACAGTAGAGTGAGCAAGGATTATAGAGAGAGAGAGAGAGAGGGATCAAGGCCTAATATCACACATGATAATTACCACCGTGCCTTACACGGCTATCATCAAAGGGAGACATGAGTGATGTCAAGAAGAGAGGGGGGGGGGGGGGGGGGGAGGGCTTCGGAAAAAAGGAAAGACAAAAAGAGAAGAGGAAGGAGGAAGAGGAGACAGCGAAGGGAGCGCAAGAGTCTGTCAGCGTATGCATGAGCGAGTGACAGAGACAGAAATAGCGTGGCGCGTTGGCTGCGGATATGACAGAGACAGATGGCGGGTAATGAATGAGCCGCGCGGGCTGTGGTAATGTTTCACGCGGCGGAGCCCGGGATGGCATCCGACTTGACTCGTGATAAATGCGATAATGCCTTGCTAATAGGTCGCACACTCTCTCGCGCGCGTTTTCACTAACAAACATATCGCTGTGCCGCAGAGACGCGTTGGCTCAGCGAGGTGAAAAAAAGGGCAGAAAATGGGGCCGACATCGTGATGAAACACTGCTGTAAGCGTCGTCTTTCACCCCCAAAAGAATGTAAAGCGACACGCTTGACAGCTTAAATGCGAGTAATTGTGATGGGGTACAGAAGAGGCGGGTATTTCCCTCTTTCCATAATGACTGCTCTTTCATTACTTCTCACGGCTGTCGGAGATTATTTATACGAACACCTGGTTGCGTACGCGGCAGTTATATAACAACGTCAAAAGATGTAATATAAACCTGCTTTTTGAGTGGGACACGTTTTCGTGTTTCGTTCTGTTGTCTCTTTGGCTTGACTTTATCCGAAAGGGAATGCGTCTCTTGTCTCTTATTTCCGAACACATCGCATGGGTGACGATGAGGACGTCGCCATATTGTTTTTAGCGCCCGTCACAGTAACCTTTTAGAACACCCTGCCACATTTCAGGCGACCTATACTTTTTTTCCGAAAACATAATGATTCCTCGGATGCAAAGTTGGGATATCTATGGTTGGGGATAGTCATGCGAGCAAAGATGCTATCCCAGCGCTAAAAAAAGGTTCTGGGTTTGATTCCCCTTGGCGGATTCTGTCAAGTCCTTAAGCAAGATGTATAACCCTACCCAGTCGAGGGGCGCTGGTTCAGCCAACCTGTCCACTGCCCCACCCTTCACTGCCTTCCACACGCACACACACTCACACATGCAAACGAATGCCATCGGCCTATCTGTACATCAATATGAACTTCATATATTCAGTCAAGGACGTTATAATACCATATAATGACATTGGCTGTTGCTTGGCCCCATAATGTTAATATACCGTTAAGGTTTAATATACACGTCCGTTAACTTCTTTCCCCTCTGTAATTTCCAACGTGGCTGACTCAATAGGTATCATTGGTCCTGATTGCCCTACCATTTGGTGATACTGAAATATGACAGACATTACTGACATATTCTGCTACTGAGGTGATCTTTTTTGTTTCTTGCTGATATTTTTTCGTGTTTTTCTAGGTGTTGGCTCAGCAATATTAAAAAGTGGAGGCTTTTTATCGCTCCATCTGGGTTGTGCTGTATAGCAATATCTGCTCTGGGATAGCGTGACGCTGTAGTTATTGGTTTAAAGTAGTGCTTGTTTAGTCTATGAAGGAGGACAACCAATTGCTATTCAGGAGTCAATGCATATTCAAGTAAATTGAATAGATACAGTACATTGAGTTTTCAGGAACACAACGATATTTTGTGGATTATACTTTCCAGCAAAACTTTCCCCTCCGGAAAATCAGTAGTTGTGTTTGAATGGAAGTTGGAACCATGAGATTTATGTAATAAACACACCCACACACTTTCACACACACACACACACACACACACACACACACACACACACACACACACACACACACACACACACACACACACACACACACACACACACACACACACACACACACACACACAAACACACACACACACACACACACACACACACACACACACACACACACACACACACACACACACACACACACACACCACACACACACACACACACACACACACACACACACACACACACACACACACACACACACACACACACACACACACACACACACACACACACACACACACACACACACACACGTTTCCCCCAGGAACTGGAATCTGGCTCTGAGCCCGAGGAGAGCTCCTCTTCGTCAT
>OLKM01000607.1:52500-55000 GCA_900291075.1 Melanogrammus aeglefinus
GCGTATTCTACAGTCCCTTAACATCCCTAATGCTCAGGCTATTTTGCCAGTGCCACATTTGTGAGTAAATTGTCCCAAGTGAAGAATAAGATTAGGCCACGGTAATACAAGAGACCTTTCAAGCTCTCTAATCTAAAAAAAAACAGTCTGGCTATGCCTCCTTCTGTGTGTGTGTGTCTTTTTAAGTGTGTTTCACGGTTGAAATTCACAGCTGTTATCAAATGTATGTGCTGAATGCTGCTGCTAAAATCAAGAATAAATTGCCAGTTATATTATTTTAATATCAAACATGTACCTTGAGGTATCCGACTTTACGTCTCTCTTTAAATTGACATTATTTTCCTCCGTTCTCTGCGTCTTCTCTCAGAGCCAACGCAAATATGCTGGCACACACACACAAAAGAAAAAGACCACTGTTATGGCGATTTCCACACCTACTGCAAGGCGTATGCACATCGAGGGAATGTGCACACTGCTGCATATTCCTATTCATTGGCTTAATTCCATGCATGGGATTTGCAATGTTTACACTAAACCACAATCAAATAATTGGTGTAAGAAGCATTAGAAGCCTGGGTCACCAGCTAGGCAGATAAGAGTCCATGCATTATAAGGCAGGAATGCTTTTCTATCTGCCTAGAAATGAATCCACACAGACCTCCGGCTGTATGAGGGTTGTGTGCAGTAAATTCGTCACTAACAGCCCAACATGTATGTAGACGTAGCCTATAATAGAGTGGTACTGATTCTGTTTTAAAACTCTATATATGGCTCAGCATTTCATTCTGATATACAGTGCATTTGCCTTTCATTGGCTTTGCCTTATCATTTATATGTGTGTATAAAACGCATCCCATCATCAGTCTGTGTGTGTGTGTGTGTGTGTGTGTGTGTGTGTGTGTGTGTGTGTGTGTGTGTGTGTGTGTGTGTGTGTGTGTGTGTGTGTGTGTGTGTGTGTGTGTGTGTGTGTGTGTGTGTGTGTGTGTGTATGTGCGTGCGCATTTATGTGTCTGTGTCTGTGTGTAAGGATACCATCAGGAAAATACAATAAAGGGGAAGGTATAGAGTGAGTGAAGGTGTGAATGAGTGAATAGGTTAGTGAGTGAGGTAGGGTGAGTCACCAATAGACAAATATAGTGAGGAGAACAGAGATTGAGTTGCTGAGCTGATGGCAAAGAACAGAAGGAGAACTGGGTCAGAGAGATAGAAAGAGAGCGAGAGCGAGAGGAGTGAGATTTAAAGGATGAGAGGGAGAAAGAAAGAGATAGAGGGGGAGAGACCACGGGAGACAGAGAGAGAGAGAGAGATATAGAGAGAGAAGAGACAGACGGCTTGAGAGTGAGACAGCTTGAGGGGGAGACAGCTTGGAGGCAAGAGAGCAAGAGGGAGGGAGCAGTGGCCTGCCAGGGGTTTCTGGAACGTCTCTGAATAAACTCACAGAGATGAGATGACAAATACTCAGACAGTTGGAGGGAAGAAGGCATCTCAGGAAGTATTTAGCAAGTAGGCTCTGGAAAAACTCACGACTCCAGCTTTGAATTGTAGGGTAGTGCCAAGTCAACGTTTACACAGGTGGCCTGCTGCTGGGATTAACCCATTTGTTTTCACTTGACATATTATTATATTATTATGTGCTGCAGATTAAACACCGCCTCTGGCAATACTAAGATGTGGGAAACATTGTACATTGCAGAATGCAGATACTTTGGTGTTTGGGGAGTAAGATACTGAAGAAACTTCATAATCATTTATCACTTTCGAGGAGAAAGGGCACACATTTTACAGATGAAGTGAAACGTAAGAAAAATATACGAAAATAAAGATGTCATCTAGATTCAAAGGAGCAACTCGGACCCCACGTTTCGTGGACTCAGGGATCAGGAATAGAACGACTTTCTGTTCCCAAAGAAAACTGTTTGAGAAAGGCATACTGATCACGCAAGATGGATTTATTAACACAGCGTCCGGCAGTAGCTTTGCATAGCGTCAAGTCACATGAGCATATGCTGAAAGAACGTTGCATCAAGCATTCCCATTCATTCCTTTGGTGAATCATAAGGAAAATAATTGCAAATGGACTACAATCACATTGACGACCCCAGCGCTTCCTGAGACCTGGCATATGAAGTATTGTTGGAAATGAAGATGAAGATGACCAAAAAAGAAGAAGAAGAAGGAAGTAGTTTTGGTGGCCGTGTCCCCAGCCACGAGTTTACCCCACAGCTTCCAGATCAACCGCTGCCTTATTTATTAATCAGGCTTCCGACGGAGGACTCAGAAGGCTGGGTTTCGATTCAACTTCTCCACTCACTGCTACGGCCTACTGATGTACAAAGGATGTGCGAGTGGGAATACTTTAATTACACGAGTACCGGGATGTGAGCAAAACTCGCCCCAGTTTGCCTGATTTCATCTTCCCCAGTTCTCTGTGTATGTGCGGTTGGTGGGCCGCCTGCATAGGGTCCAGGGGTGGGACTGAGTCTCACTGTATTAAAAAAAA
>OLKM01000607.1:65000-70000 GCA_900291075.1 Melanogrammus aeglefinus
TCTCTACCTCCACCAGTGCATTTGCATCTGGGTAGACATTCCTTAATATATTGTAATTTATTGCAATATTGTAAAAAGAAATACCAGTTGAGAATATTGACAGGAAAAAAAAATTAAAGTCTGCAGATACTTTACTATAGTATAATAAGAATGCTAGATTATAATGTAATATGCTAGAATAAGAATATAAATTATAGGCTTCATCAGATACAACTACTGTTGTATCTACTAAAGGTCCCTTTTATTGAAATTGACAGATGAAGGTATTACATCCAATCCAACAAAGTAGCCATCCAGTTGACAACACGAAAACAAAAGAAAAGTTATGAACTCAGAATACAAAGTAAAGAGCTAGCTTGCAGTCAGAATACAACATAACAAGCTAGCTCCCAGTGGGGATCTTAAGCTAGCCTGCAGTCGGCACTGTGGCTGTAGTTAGCCTGCGGCCAAATATTCCTGATGAAGTTTGGAATCGGTTTCTGTGACTCTTCTCTGCAAAGTGAAGAATACAATGTTAGAATGTTATGTGTGGGTGGGTGTTTTTTGTGGTTTTTCCTATGTGTCAGGGTGTGTGTATACGTGTGTCTTAAATGAGACTGAGGTCACAAAGGCATGTTTTATTTGTGTCTTATTGTTTGTGTGTGTGTGTGTGTGTGTGTGTGTGTGTGTGTGTGTGTGTGTGTGTGTGTGTGTGTGTGTGTGTGTGTGTGTGTGTGTGTGTGTGTGTGTGTGTGTGTGTGTGTGTGTGTGTGTGTGTGTGTGTGTGTGTGTGTGTGTGTGTGTGTGTGTGTGTGTGTGTTTGCAAATGTCTAGCCAGACATGCAAAGAGAGACATCTATAACAATTACAGACTTTGTTTATATTTCACTACTAAATTGAAAACCAGCGATCCTTAACAATCCCATGGGTGAAGAAAAAAATGATTTGGGAGGAGACGACCATATGCAATTCATCATGGTAAATCAGCATTACCATATTATCATAGGCCTACAGGAAATGCTTTTATTAAAAAATGGTATTTTAAAAATTACGCAACATCCTTTTCAAATAAAGAGAGCAAATATAGGTAATGTTTTCCATCAAAATCCAATATTTTAATTTAATTTGAATCAAAAGCATATATAGATCTTTTTTTTTTTTTTACAAAACAATAAATTGAAGAATAAATGTTCTGTCGGAGCTAGCAGGCTCAAAGAGCCGTTGGTGGAATTGATCGATTTGGAAAATGAAAAGGCAAACACAGATGGATGTACAGTCCATGACTGACTGGATGATTGACGATATCAAACACTGGGATCTGGCAGTCGGGCTGTAAACGCCAGACTACGTCAAACGGAGCGGCATTAAGTAGATCAGGCTGCGTCAACCACTTTTATGACTATGTCTTATAATTCATCATTGCGACTCGGTTGGAGGATGGACACTGTTAGAGGCGACAACAAGCACTTCTGGGGCATATATCGGCGGGGCCCAATTGCCCCAAAGGGTAACAATGCAGTCCGTTTATGCATGTGAAGGTTGCTGTGTTCTCTCTCAATACTGGACCAATTTCGATTTTTTTTTTGCCTGCATTAGACCCTTAGACTAGGGTTAGACTAGGTTATCGGAAAATATGATCCTGGTGGAAAGATCCTGAAGTTTTCCTTTATTTCAAGCAATATTGATTTAAAGACATAGGTTCAATAGAGGGCTTAGTAATGCGATTGCAATTTATACAGTAGGTGATGAATGGCAGTCAGGCGGGCAAACCGTCTACATAGACAAATATTTCCTTCTTCAAATCAGTGAGAGCAAGCTTTATGCCATTGGCCTATTGGCCAATTGTGGTTAGTCATAGATGAGTTAAAGATAACATTATAAATTCTGCAGCTTCAAAAACTGGTGCTAATAGAGTCATAGCACTCACTACTCTTATGGTGATGGTAGAAGCTGTCCTGGTTTTCTCATTAAATTCAGAATGCTTTCGTGTTGGATACCAGCAGCCTTTCTCGACAAAGCTACTCAGTGCCAGACTAATGTCTTAAGCACATTGCAAGAAATACAAACTGAGAAAACTATTTTTGGAAGTTTACAGGTATTATTTTTACCTACCTAATTCTGGTATTTTGTTTTGAGAATTCTCAAAACCAAAGTATTTTCTTCAAGTTTAATTATTTACAATTTCAACACAATTATATTAGCTAAAAGAATCATGGACAACATGGACATCTTCTCATTTTCCTGCCGTTGACAAAAGGGTGTTGAAAGTCTGTTAAAGTCTACGAAGACAAAGTTCATTCATAATCTTCAGAAAAAAATATACAATAACTTAAATGCCATGTAACATGCGGATGAAATACAACAGGATTCAATTACTGAGCACAGATATAACACATATACAATATGAATAGACAACCTTTACATATTTTCGAGCTCTGGGGTAAAATGTTATTTCAAATGGTTGGGTGGTTTTCCATTTTGCTCCATTCCATATTTATTACGAAAATCTGCAAATAAGGCTTTAAATCAATATGAACACGGGCATCATATTTGGTTTATCGTTGTCTCTAAATTGTGCTTGGATATCTGCCCCCTCAAAGCCAATACAATGCATCAACAAAAAGAAGACACAAACTGCTATCCCACAACACTGATACACCCAACTTATTTTTATGAAACTAATGTTGCAAAACTACTCCATCAGCCAATAGTAATGGACTTCAACACCTCCATAGGCCAATAGTAATGGACCTCAACAACTCTATAGGCCAATGCTAATGAATGTCGACAAGCCATGGGCCAATAGTAATGGACCTCAACAGGCAACCAGCCAATAGAAATGAGCGATGACCAGCCTTTCTGACCAATGGGCCGTGAGAGACGATTTTCTCGGCTCCACTAATTCTGAGCAATTGCTGATGAGACACATGGGAAAATAACTGAGTCTGAGGACACGAGACATGCGCTTTGTCTGTCCTTCTGTTTGTCTCGTTGTTTATTCTGCTGATCCCTGGTGAGAGAAAGCAATGCGTGACTGTGAGGGCCATGTCTGAAAGACAGACAAACAGAGAGATAGACGGATCAACGGATAGGTCGATTTAAAAGTTTAAAATGAATGCCAATAGCATCATCCGCAATCTGGACATCATTCACATTTTAATGATATTGACACAATTGAAATGTGTTAATTAAGATCCGAGCGCAATGTGACAATTATTTCTGGTGACCTCAGATTGAAAACATAATTGCTCAGCTGCTCCCTCTCTAACAAGGCCAAAATTGACTGTTGTGGCGTGTAGGACAACGGAATAACACTGGTTTGATTAAAGACCAGAATCACATAATTGAATAATCAGAGGCTTTGGCGGAGGGGAAAGATGCATCTATAACAGCCAAATCTATGAGGGGCTTCAGGGGGCTGACTGATCCGAAGCCCGGGGCGGGGGGGGCGGTGGGGGGAGGGGGCGGTGGGGTGGGGGGTGGGGGGTACTGACTTCGCAATCCGTTCACGGTGTTAGGACGGGCGAGGCAGCCAGAGTACCAAGAAACAGCAACGACAAGAAAGCCAACGCAGAAAGAACAACCAAAAGTCCTTCTGCTTCACGGCTCTGTCCTGGGAAACCTCCACCTGCATTCGACTGCAGGACAAACTGCTCGTGACAGCCCACATGCAAAAAACCGTCTGACAAGATCCGTTATCTCGGTCCCGAGACTGGCCTCGGACTCTGCTTGACTTTCTCTTGTTTGTCCAGGTAATTGTCTTTTGTTCATGTGTTGACAGCTCTGGTCCACAGACCACACCGAGCGTGCCACCGCTGCCTCAACCCCCCACCGCTCTCTCTCAACCTCTGCCTCCCTACCTCCCTACCTCTTTACCTCTCTGTCTCTCTGTCTCTCTCTCTGTCTCGCTCTCTCTCTCTCTCTCTCTCTCTCTCTCTCTCTCTCTCTCTCTCTTCTCTCTCTCTCTCTCTCTCTCTCTCTCTCTCTCTCTCTCTCTCTCTCTCCTCTCTCTCTCTCTCTCTCTCTCTCTCTCTCTCTCTCTTCTCTCTCTCTCTCTCTCTCTCTCTCTCTCTCTCTCTCTCTCTCTCTCTCTCTCTCCCGCTCCTCTCTCTCTCTCTCTCTCTCTCCTCTCTCTCTCTCTCTCTCTCTCTCTCTCTCTCTCTCTCTCTCTCTCTCTCTCTCTCTCTCTCTCTCTCTCTCTCTCTCTCCGTCCAGGTAACCGTCCGTGCTTGGTGCTGACAGCGCGTGTCCACCCCAGCGAGTCCAACGCCAGCTGGGTGATGAGGGGCACCCTGGGGTTCCTGTGCAGCCGGGACCCGGTGGCCCAGAGCCTCAGGGAGGCCTTCGTCTTCAAGATCATCCCCGTGCTCAACCCTGACGGGGTCGTCAACGGCACGTGAGTCCCAGAGCTCACACAAACACATGCACATGAACGCACACACACACAACGCACCACACACACACACACACACACACACACACACACATACACACGCACAATCACATGAACGCATTCACGCACATGCGAACGCACACACACGCACATGTGCATGAACACAATGATACCCATGCATACATACACGTGCACGTATCGCATGCGCACATGCAAACAAACACACACACACACACATCCACATAGACGCACACACATACACAGACACATGCACACACACACACACACACACACACACACACACACACACACACACACACACACACACACACACACACACACACACACACACACACACACACACGCTCGTGCATACATACACATACAGACCGAGACATAGACACAGACACAGACAAAGACACACATGCACATACAAACACACACACACACACAAAGAGAAGTCCTCATTACGCGAATATGCTGGTCCGCAGACATGAAATAATTGACACGTGTGCACACACAGGCTGGGATGAGCTTCGGGGATTCTCCATCTGCATTGAAATAAAGTTGCGTCTTAGGGCAATCAAACAATCAGAGTGTTGTCTATCTTTGCGTAATTAATATTTAT
>OLKM01000607.1:77500-81801 GCA_900291075.1 Melanogrammus aeglefinus
CCCTCTCCATCGTTCTCTCTCTCTCTCTCTCGCGCTTTTTTATTATTTCATTGACTCACTATCTTTTCATCTTTCACTATTTTCCTCCCTCTCTCCCTTTCTCTAATTCTGTCCCTCTCTCTCTCTCTCTCTCTCTCTCTCTCTCTCTCTCTCTCTCTCTCTCTCTCTCTCTCTCTCTCTCTCTCTCTCTCTCTCTCTCTCTCTCTCTCTCTCTCTCTCTCTCTCTCTCTCTCTCTCTCTCTCTCTCTCTCTCTCTCTCCTCTCTCTCTCTCTCTCTCTCTCTCTCTCTCTCTCTCTCTCTCTCTCTCTCTCTCTCTCTCTCTCTCTCTCCCTCTCCCTCTCCCCAGGCACCGCTGTGCGCTCAACGGGGAGGACCTGAACCGCCAGTGGAGCACGCCCAGCCCCGTGCTCAGCCCCACCATCTACCACGCCAAGGGCCTGCTCTACTACCTCAACAGCATCGGACGCACGCCACTCGTAAGCACAAAGGGCTCCTTTCTGTTCCCCTCTCTTTCTTTTCCTCCCTTCTCTCGTTCTTGTCCCCCCACTGTCTTTGTAATTCATGTTTCTACAGTTGGTGTTTCTTTCTTTCTTTTCTCTTTTGTTTTTCTGTTCATGGTTCGTTCTCCCTTATTAAGTAATTACAGGCTTATTCTGACCTTATTTCCCTTGTCCCCCAAAATGTCATGCCACCTGCGATATTGAAATCAACAGAGGGCCTAATTATGAGATAGGTTAATGGATGATTATTCAAATGATCCGTCACAACAATACCTGTTTATAAGCCACATGGAAATCTACTCGTTATATGTATGCTTGCTCAGGCGAACGCAGAAGCTTGTGTGTGTGTCTGTGTGATCATGCATGTGTGTGAGAGTGTGTGTGTGTGTGTGTGTGTGTGTGTGTGTGTGTGTGTGTGTGTGTGTCTGTGTGTGTGTGTGTGTGTGTGTGTGTGTGTGTGTGTGTGTGTGTGTGTGTGTGTTTCTGTGTGTGCGGGTGTTTAGTGAGTGTGAAGCCTTAACGTAATGAAGCTTGAAAAGAAAGACCTGTTGAGAATTTGCCTCCAATTGCTCATTTAATTGTTCGAAGGCGAGATGTGAACAGTGGCTTTATTTTTTCGCATCTTTTCATCCGGCTGTTTATGTATTCAGTTACTCAAACTCTTCCGCATAGAATATCGGAAGAAACTATCAAGCCCTCATGTCGAACATCAGCAGCTTGCCTGGGTTTGATTTGTCTTTTCATTCAACGCTGGAGAATAACCTCACATCTTGTCACACACAAAAACACACGCACACACACACACACACACACACACACACACACACACACACACACACACACACACACACACACACACACACACACACACACACACACACACACACACACACACACACACACACACACACACACACACACACACACACACACACACACACACACACACGTACACACATGCATATATCCAATTGCACCCACAGATTTACTCTGTCACTCTGTGTGTGTATGCCTATGTCACCGCATACCACTCCTTCCACTGAGAGTGAAGATGTAAACTATACAGCCCTCCTTCAGTCTGGGAGTGTATACAGCCGCTGCACAGCATCAGGAGTTCAAAGCACACCCACAGACACACAACACACACACACACACACACACACACACACACACCAGACACACACACACACACACACACACACACACACACACACACACACACACACACACACACACACACACACGCAAACATATGGCGGCTGCTGTTCTTTTCTCCAGTCCCTAAGATGTGATAGGATAAATAAAACATCCACCTGAGTTGGAGAGTCTGTCAGGTAGACTCCTGCGGTGCATTCTCAACATCACCATACCGCGTCGTTCATAATATCTACGCCCCACTTATGCTCATTAGGCCCTTATATAGGCCAGCCCTGTTGTTTTGCATGGAGAATCCATATTATTCTAACTTTGCTACAGACTGTGATGCATTCTCGCTGTTTTTTCCCCGAGAAGGTGCAGTTAGTGGATGTGAATGTCAGCTAAATTGGACGAGTGATGAGACTTGACAACAATGCGAAGAGGTGTTGTGGTGTTTGAAAGCCAAAAAAGATAACTATATTTCAAAGTGGTGGTATGCAAAGAATAGATAGAAAAAATATATAGTTTATTCTGTCCACTTAAACCTTGTTCCCAGAGGGAATTTCTCACGTCTAAGTAGCATAAAATCAGCAGACTTAAGCATGAGCTTATTTTGATATCAGAAACAGGCAGGTAAAAAATCTGCGTTGCTGATCAACTTGTTAAGCACTTCATTACTGATACTGGATCTCCTCATTCATTTCTAATCAAGAACTATTTAAGGCCCTTTTTAATTACCATTATTTCCACATGCAAAATCAAAACCTTCTACTGTTCTACCTTCTAAGTTTAAAAGGTACAACTTTTGTCCTTTCAATGTATCTCTCTTTCTTTCTCTCCCTTTCTATTCATCTCTCCATCTCTCTCATGGTCTGTCTGTGACTCTATCTATCTCCCTCTCTGTCTCTCTATCTCACTCTCTGTCGCTCTCTATCTCACTCTCTGTCGCTCTCTATCTCCCTCTCTGTCTGTATCCCCCTCTCTGTCTCTGTCTCTATCTCCCTCTCTGTCTCTGTCTCTATCTCCCTCTCTGTCTCTATCTCCCTCTCTGTCGCTCTCTATCTCCCTCTCTGTCTCTATCTCCCTCTCTGTCTCTCTCTATCTCACTCTCTGTCGCTCGCTATCTCCCTCTCTGTCTCTATTTCCCTCTCTGTCTCTATCTCCCTCTCTGTCTCTATCTCCCTCTCTGTCTCTATCTCCCTCTCCCTCTCTGTCTCTATCTCCCTCTCTGTCTCTATCTCCCTCTCTGTCTCTGTCTCCCTCTCTGTCTCTATCTCCCTCTCTGTCTCTCTCCCCCTCTCTGTCTCTCTCTCTCTCGTTGTCTATCTCTGTCTTTATCTCTCTCATGGTCTGTCTGCGTCTCTCCGTCCCTCACTCTCGCTCATGTTCTGACTGTCTCTCTGTGTCTCTCTGTGTGTCTCTCGGCCAGGTGTTCTGTGACTACCATGGTCACTCTAGGAAGAAAAATGTCTTCCTGTATGGCTGCAGTGTCAAGGAGACACTGTGGCAGTCTGGCTCCGCCGTGGACACCGTCGGCCTGAAGGAAGACCCTGGATATAGGGTGAGGGCCGCATCGGGACACACACACACACACCACACACACACACACACCAACACACACACGGACACACACACACAGAGACACACACACATACGCATGGACACAGACACACACGCAGAGACACACACACATATACATACACACACATGGAGAGACACACACGCACATGGACACACATACACAGAGACACGCACACATACACACAGAAGCACACACACACACACACACACACACACACACACACACACACACACACACACACACACACACACACACACACACACAACACACACACACACACACACACACACACACACACACACACACACACACACACACACACCAGAGAATGGACACGAACACACACACAGGACCATGGACACATACAGACACATGACAGCAAGGACACATACACACACATGCAATAGTGCATGGACAACAACCGATATACCAGATGCATGGATGAATAAGCACTAGAGTGTACTGACACATATACATAAATAGTGCATGGACACAAACGATAGAGTGCATGAACAGATCCACACAAAGGTGTCCATGGAAGCGTAGAGTATAGAGTGCATGAGCACACGAAACACCTTTACAGAAGATATGGAGCTTTTCACTTCCACTCTCTCTCTCTCTCTCTCTCTCTCTCTCTCTCTCTCTCTCTCTCTCTCTCTCTCTCTCTCTCTCTCTCTCTCTCTCTCTCTCTCTCTCTCTCTCTCTCTGTCTCTCTCTCTCTCTCTCTCTCTCCTCTTTCTCTCTCTCTCTCTCTCTCTGTCACTCTCTGTCTCACTCTGTCCCTCTCTGTCTCTCTGTCTCTCTCTGTCTCTGTCTCTCTCTCTCTCTCTCTCTCTCTCTCTCTCTCTCTTGCTCCCTCACTCCTTTTTTTTTTTTACATTAGTTGTTGTTATTATTTGTACCCAGACCATCCCTAAGGCCTTGGATCGGATCGCCCCTGCCTTCTCATTTAACAGCTGTAACTATCTGGTAACTATGAATGGATGTATGTGTGAATGAATGAACGAACAAACAAAATACTGAAGACCAAACCACTGTTGACCACGGAGTAAGTATGTGTTTGCTGTGTGTGGGGTGTGGG
>OLKM01000607.1:82837-85337 GCA_900291075.1 Melanogrammus aeglefinus
GTTGGGAGATGAACGTGCTTTGCATTGTGCCCATTCTGGATGGGAAAAGAATTGCCACGGAATCGTGGCTTCGACGCTGTAGAGCGATTGCACAATTGTGTCCAAATCAATGCACAGAATGCCGTTAAACTCCGTGGTTCTGGCTGAAGGTCTGCCTCATCGGCACTGGGAACATAGCTTTAAACTAGTCGATGCTGGACAACACAAACCCCATCAGCAGTTGGTTCCGCAGCATCCCAGACCTCCATGTACTACTCTGATCCTTCACCATAGTACTTGCTTCTTTCCCTTGAGCAGAATTCACACCGTCCCCTTCTGAGACATATTTCAGCCACCCCCCCCCCCCCCCTCTATTGGTGTGGTGGCATTGACTTTGGCAACATTAATAATCCTGTTGATAAGCAAAAAAAAACATTCTCCAGCACTTATGTATCTCACCTTGTCAACGTGTTCAGCCAACTGTGCTCCTGGGGGAGAAGGAGTCAATCAGGAAATCCAATATCTCTTTGTTCAACTTCTCCGGGCCGCTCGTAGCTTGGTTCTCCCTTCACTAAATCATTCCTGGCTCGCTTGGTTTGATTCCGAGCGATGATGAACATATGATGCACGGTGTTTCAGAGGAGCCCAAAGCAGTACTGCGGCACATTAAATGAGCTAAACAAAGCACAATAACAACCTGAGTGGTTAGGAAAATGAAATAGCCTTTAGCAAATTGACTCACAATATAATTCAGTGTGAGACTGAGCTTCAGAATTTCTTTTGATTTTTTTTTATATATTCTTTCAATAATGAATGGGAATCTTTCTTCTGTGTCAATGTATGTAGTATATATGATGTATATGTAGTGTTTTAGCAATTGCATGTTTTCCCACAACAGTGTGCGTCTGTGTGTGTGTGTGTGTGTGTGTGTGTGTGTGTGTGTGTGTGTGTGTGTGTGTGGTGTGTGTGTGTGTCTGGTGGTGTGTGTGTCGTGTCTGTGTGTGTGTGTGTGTGTGTGTGTGTGTGTTGTCTGTGTGTGTGTCTGGGTGTGTGTGTGTGTCTGTGTGTGTGTGTGTGTTCGTCAATGTGATCTTGCTGAGGTGAGGACGTTGGTAGTGTCAGAAGTCTGTCTCTTATGAAGTTGCTCATCAAAGCTAGCAGAGATAGAGATAGAGAAAGGGCTAGACTTTCATTTTAAAAGGTAAATTCAGAGAGAGAGAGAGAGAGCGAGAGAGAGTTTGTTATGAAGGAAGGTGAATAGGTTAATATTTCTATTTACTTTGGTATTCATATGTGTGAACAGTGTGGGTGTGTTTGAATAGGTTGTTTATGCGTTCATGTGTCTGTTTGCCTATCTAGATTTGTGTGCATAGTCCTGTGTGTTTGTCTATGTATCCATGTATTCATTTGTGTCGGCGCCCTTATGTGTGTGTGTGTGTGTGTGTGTGTGTGTGTGTGTGTGTGTGTGTGTGTGTGTGTGTGTGTCGTGTGTGTGTGTGTGTGTGTGTGTGTGTGTGTGTGTGTGTGTGTGTGTGTGTCTTTCCCCTCAGTTCTAATTCATTATTGCTTCAGTATTTGTCCTCATTATTAATAAAGCAACACCGATGTTCAAAACATTGACATCAAATCCACTTTTTTCATAGCACACAGAAAGGGTCTCATCTGTAACTTTCTCAACGCCGTTCATTATAAGTCACTCCAATACACGCACGCACGCACGCACGCACGCACGCACGCACGCACGCACGCACGCACGCACGCACGCACGCACGCACGCACGCACGCACGCACGCACGCACGCACGCACGCACGCACACACGCACACACGTAGACAGCTTTGTGACTCTGTGTTTCATAATGACCTAATTTATATAAAAGCACTGATGACAAATGTGACCCTTGTACACCCCACTGGCCAAAACTCACACAGATTTAGTTTTGTTGCTCTTCCAAAATGGAAAGGAGTCGGGTAATTACTCTTTGAAGCACCTCTTGGAGCGAACTTGGACTCTTGCGCCAATGCAGGGTTTCATAAGCCTCTCTGGCGCTGTCCTGCCAAAGCCACCCATATGAATGATGCCGTTGCATCAAACGCCACAAAAGGGCACTCCTCCAAAGGGCAAGTGCGACTTGTGGCTTAAGCAAAGTACTGGGAATGTTATTTTCCATCACACAAATATTCAATCATTTCTTTGCAACCAAACTGAAAAAAATAAAAGAAATCTGCAATCAGTCAGATTATTTAAATGGTTTTCTATGATGGGAGACGTAATTGTTCTGTCATCACAAACATTACACAAAAAAAAGCACTTTGCCATGTTAGAATATTGAATAGGAAATCCATGGAAAGTGCCAAATTTGTGTTTTGGCTTTGCCAAAAGCCGGGTATAATTTGTTCACATGTACATAAAAACAGATCCATGCAAGTGGATTTGGGCAAAAGAAAAGAGTGGAATGCAGCTGTTCATTCACAGCGGAGGTTGATTAAAGCCATTTAAATACAGTTGTGAAATGACTTGAG
>OLKM01000607.1:90337-102837 GCA_900291075.1 Melanogrammus aeglefinus
CCCTTTTTTCTTTTAGTTTGTCTTTTTTCTTAATTTTCTTTTCCTTCTTTCGTTTTTTCCTCCCTCGCGACAATTCCCTCGGACTCCTCGCCCTCCCACCCTCCTCCTCCCTCTCCTCTTGTATTTTCTTAGCGTCTAAAATTTAGTCATATTATTCACCTCTTTATCTTTACACTCATTACCCTTTCTCCTTTTGTCAGTTTGGCTTATATGGTAATTTCCAAGCGCGGGCCGCGATGTCATTCTGTTGATGCGAAATTGGACAATGAATCACAAGCAAGCCGTTTCCATACGCTAATTGAATTTCATTGTTAGTAGTATGAGATGGCAATGATCATCTCTCATTTATTTCCTCAACCTTTCATTTTCTATACGATGGGCTGTTTGGTCAATGTCTGTGGTTTACATACTGGCCAGATTGGTGGAGGAAAATTGGTTGTACTGTGTAAGGCTTAATAGCAGGAAGCAATCCAGGCAGCCTATTTGTTCAGGCTGTTCAATAAATGTCAAGAATTATTCAAATAATTATTTCGTGTTTTGCGTGGAAGTCATGATTAGTTGAATCCCTTAACACAATTTGCTGTTGCTGAATAAACTTAATCAATTTGTTTTTGTTCCAGGCCACAGTTTACTCTCAATCTGAGGCCATTTTTCAGTATGAACTGTGTTCTGTTGTGCATGTGTCTGTTTGTGTGCTGCTAGATGTGTGCGTACAACAAGAATCTGCCTAATGTGGGCTAACGGAATTAGCTTTAAGACAATCGATTTACAACAACGCATTTCGTTTGTATGGTGGGCTTAATCACGTTATCCCAATCAATCGTTTCACTTTTTTCCACGCTCACATTTTGTAATGAATGTCAAAGGAGAAGAAGGAGGGAAAACGGGGGAATCTGAATCGTTCTATCGTTCTATTTTTCACGAGCAAAACTCTAATCAATTTCTATTACTAAAGCAAGAGCAAATCCCAAATCAATGTGATCGATTGCCCAACAGGCATGGTAAAGGTGTAGAGGGGGAGTTTTAAAATGTCAGCATTCGTTATGTGGAAAAAATTAGTGTTGAACCAAATGACCTGATTGTGGATAAAACAAACAAACTCATAACCATACTTCTCTTTGGTGCTTCTTTAGTACATCCCCCCCTGATGACGGCAATGCACACACTGTGTGTCATGAGTTATTCCGTTTTTCAACCCCACTCAGTCTTCAAGGAATGTTCAAATAAAGTGTGTCTGCACTTCTTAGGCCTCCGTCAGCCAAAATCAAAACAAGAACTTATTTGTAAGTGTACATCCCACTGAAGTCTCTCTGCATAGCTTTTCTGTCTGGGAGGAGGGGGGGGGGGGGGGGGGGGTGCTGTGTCTGGTGTCTTGGTTGGGGCTGTGGCTGGTGGGGGCTGTGGCTGGTGGGGGGCTGTGTCTGGTGGGGGGCTGTGTCTGGTGGGGGGCTGTGTCTGGTCGGTACATTGCTCATTAAAACAAAAAGGTTTTTTTTAGTACTCTCACCTGTTACTTTGTAGTGTGTTACCCCCAATACTGAAAACAGGTGCATACCTTCGTCATGTATGATGTTCTATCCACATAAATCTGATGCAAAACTCCAAATTCCACAGATATTCTCCCTGTGAGGCGGTCTTTGTGCCTAGGCAAGTATTTAGAGATTGCTATTTGTCCTGTATTTCTTTGTCTCGTCTGCTCTTACATCTTACCGAGGCACAAAATCAGGGAATGTGAATCTTGTCGTCCAATCAAATGCGTCTTTCAAGACATTCTTGTTTGAATGAAGTTCCAAACTTCAGCTTTCGTCCCACCCGTTCCTCTGTGGCCCACGCAAACAATGCAGCCGCATCATTTGGCCTTTTTAAAACAAAGGCTTCTTATTCTATATCCATGCTATAAGCAGCCCATTGTGACACTCTACTCCCAGTCTGCCTCATAGTGTGGGCGAGTTTGAGAATAAAACGACTAAGGGCTGAGCAAAATAGGCAAAAAGAAGGGCATTAGAAGCAGATTCAGCCAAATGTGCCAAAATGACGGGTATATTTCATCAAAGTGTGCAGCTAAATGAGACCCAGTACTAGTGCCAAAATGGTCGAACAACAATCCCAGTGATACCTCAAAATTACAGCTTAAAGATAAAAAAATTGTCATGATTATCAGTTAACTATAAAATATGTGAATCTCATACGTCAGTTAATGTCAGCTAATGGAACTGAGCTCTGACCAGTAGGCCTACAGCCACTTAATTGTTTTACTTTCCAGAAAGTCAGAAAGCAAAACAAAACTAGACACCCCAGTTTGTTAAGCTGCCTTTATTCAAGATCAACATTTTGTTAACATTGGTGATGCAATTTTGACCAATCTTAACGTTGGCGGGCGGTGACTTTTGACACAGGGAAAAACAGATTAGAGCCCGAATGCACCCCTATGCCAAACCCGGAAGTAGTACTTCACATAAAATAACTCTAATGTATGAATGTGATGTTTGATCACAGAGTTGGTGTGACGGTTGTATGGTTGTCTAGCGGTGAGTGAAACAGTTGTATCCTTGGAAATGGGTAACTTAGCTGATTCATTAGGGGGCACTTCTGCGCTGTGAGCCCCCCCCCCCCCCCTCACTCTCACAGAGGTGGGAGATGAAGTAGGGTGCATGAGGGGGATGTGCTGAACGCCAGGGCAGTCCATGCAGCATTTCAGCATAGATCAAAATAGGGATTGGAACCCAGCGGCACAGCTGTAATCAATGTCGTTTGAAAATGAAATAATCGGTGGAAAAACAACAAATAATGCTGGGTTATACCAATTTTTGAGAAGATTCATTTTTTTTGAGAAGTCGTCTTTCAAAACACCAGGAGCATGTGCCGAATTCACGTCTTACATGGAATATAGACCGCTCACCACTACTTTGTAAAGGTTATCGTTGTGTTTGTTACCAGAGAATAGGATTTGACGATAAAAAATCGTTATCATCTTGATAAAAAATAGCATTTTATTATATTTTATGAAGGGTATCTGAGTGTACTACTCTCCCCTCCCCAAAGAAGGGCCGGTTCATCCTCAAACTCTAAGGGGAAGTGTCAATAGTCAAATGGTTGTGTGTATGGAAGGTTCCGGGCTCGAACCTCGATGTCCACAGCGTATACATAAAGGTCTCCCTTCTCACCAAAGATATGAATAGGCTATCAAACTCCCTGTTGAATAAATCAATATAACGGACGTGTGTCACCATAAGCGCTGCAGTAGAACGTTGACATGGCACTACACTGGCAGAACGTCTGGCTGCAGGTCATAGATCATGTCCCTCCCTTCCCCTTGGAACATAATGATGTAACATTATATTATACAGTTCCCTGACCCTGCCCGGTGTTCCCTGTCACTGTGGCACACCGGGCGCCTTCCACACGTCCATTCCTTCCCTCTCGCACCTTCAATTCCACCCAACAGCTGTTAGTTTCCCGGGCCCCCCCTGACATTCGCGTGATTAACCTGTTGCCGTCAATCCCTTTGTTCCGCAAGGGTGTTTTCACGCGCACAGGGCAGATTGTTGTGTGATTTACTTTCCCCGTGTCTTTCAAACAACCTCACATGCCCCGTCCAACATCCATCTTGCATCAAGGAATCAATAAGCGGCTGCCTCTTTGGCTCTACGCCCCTACGGCTTGTGGTTCATCTAGCGCTCAGGCCTTCACGTAAAAGCCTGTGATCAATGGAATGGTTTTCAAATTGTGTTTTACATTTTTCTGTTGCTATTAGTTAGATTTTTGCCGATGCCACCATTTCTTTTTAGTTTTTTTCTTCTGTCGGCAACGCCTCCCAGACACTTGCCTAGCCTTTGTGTGCTTCTAGCAATATTTTTTTATATTCTTGGAATTATTTATTGATACTGTAGATACTATTAGATCTAGCGCTGCACTAAAGCCTTCGTGAGGTCATTAAAACAGTCGAAGCAGAAACCTCTGACTTTGCGCTGACTTCCTAACCTTTGTTATTTTCGTATTTTTCCTTTGCTACAGTCTCTCCCTCTCCTTTTGCTTTTGAGAAATTCTGTTAATGTCTCGCCTTTTCCCCTCCACGGCCATTTTTTGTCTTCCGCCCCATGGTGAGAAAGCAGGCTCTGGCTGCTGCTAGTCACCGGGTTGCTCTGAGGCCAAATGTGAGGTTCTACGTGGTCAGAGTAAATGAGAAACCGAGCAGGGTTCTGAGTCACCGCCCTGGCTACACCCTGATGTTTGGGGAGTTACCGCAGGAGTGCACAGTGAGCATTTGTAAAGAGCATGCCGATAGTGCAGATAGACTACTTTGTTAGTTTTAAAAACAACTCGTCTAATTATTTTGTATGTGTGCCGGTAAAATGCTGCACTACTCAGTATTCCCATTCTGCCTCAATGCAGAATTCATGCGGACCTGATGGGGCTGTGGTAATTTTTCCCTCTTCTATTTTTTTTATGTCCGCATTTGCACAAATTGTCCAGTTACGAGATGTCCTAGTTCTGTTTTTTGGGGTATTTCTTCGCCGTTTCATTAATTTTGATGTGGCCCAACTTCGAAGCTAATGATATCGTCACAACCGATTGGTCGTCCGTGACAACGGAGCTAATGGGATTTGAAATGTAAACAGTGTGTCGGATACCATGACAGGTGCGGGGGTGGAAAGGCAGCGAGAGTGAGCGAGCGAGAGAGAGAGAGAGAGATTGATCAATTGTTGTGTATCGTGTGTGTACCGTGGCTGCGGGCAACTCGCTGGCAAACACAGCCACTTCAGACAGATGCACAGCGAGACAAAAGCCAGGCAGGGAGATGGACATCGCAGACGGAACGACTGGTAAACATTGCAAAGTGAACAACAGATCGACATTGGGCAGTCAGGCGGGAAAAGACGAGATGGATAACAGATGGGCCTGAGAAAGTGACCCCCAACCACCGAGCTAATAGACACAGGCCCCGTAAGACTCTGACGCTGTGGACGGACAGAGAGACAGGCAGACGTACAGAGAGACAGATAGGCTGAGGACAGAGTAATACACACCTCTAGCTCAGTGACTTGTGTCACGCATTGTCAGTTAGCCGTTACTCCCGGTCTAAACTCACTTTATATCACTTTTGATTGAAGGTACTATTTATGTGGCTTAAGATTTTCCCCACACCGAATCGGAACTACTGTAACCAAGAACAAATTACAGTGTCCCACAGCACATTGTCCCGCAAAATCATTCAATGAATTATGATGGTTCATAATTTAGTTCTTTTTTTAATTAGCGCTCTGTTACCTCCTCTAGAAATTGGGATGCAGGGATCACATAATTGTATTGTAATTACACACCAAGTTCATTTGTTGGATGGCTCTTAACCAAATTGCCTCATCAGTTGGCTTGACAAGGAGACAGCTGAAAAAGTGTGCGTGTGTGAGTGTGTATGCCTGTGTGTGTGTGTGTGTGTGTGTGTGTGTGTGTGTGTGTGTGTGTGTGTGTGTGTGTGTGTGTGTGTGTGTGTGTGTGTGTGTGTGTGTGTGTGTGTGTGTGTGTGTGTGTGTGTGTGGGCGTGGTGCATGTGTGTCTGTGAATCCCTGAAAGGGGGATCACTCCTATGTCTTCTAATTTGTGAACGATTTCTCTTTCCCATTCTGTCTTGGGGAGTTTATTTGCCATTAAAATGACTTTTAGTCTTCGCTTTGAGGCTATGATTGGGAAAAAGTGTGATAAAAACAGAATTCGCTTAACATATCCTGCAGCATCCAGAGTAGCTCAGTTTGAGACAACTACACAAAAAACGGTGAAGAAAATAAATAAGTAAATCCATAACAAGCATTTTTTGGACTACTTCCTATTGCAGCAAAATCACTTCAATTTGTTCCAATTAGAGGCATTGTAGCTATGTTTTTCCTATTTCAAACTGCGCTGGTGGTTTGATAGCAATGCATCTTATAGTTTTAAAAAATAAATTAACATTTCAATAAACAAACACAATCCAACACACACAAATAAGTAATTTGATAACCAGGCAAGTACCAACAAAATCTATAAACCCATATGTGGAAACAACAGTAGCTGAACAACAGTAGGCCTATCATTCTGGCTTAAAACATCCGCGTGCACATACACACACACATACTCACGCTAGAGTTTAGATTCTCTGCCCGAACCCGAGCCCGACCCGACCGCCCGGCCGGGCCTTTGATCGAGCGGGTTTTTTTTTTATTGTTTTGTTTTAGTCATTGCTTTATTGGCCTAATCTAAGGAGAAATCTTTGCCATAAACAGAAATATTATAGGCATTTATTACACCGGTGTTCTCAATGCCGTGGACCGCTCCGTTCACTTGCATGGGTAGTAGCTACTCCGGTAACTTGTCAACCCCAGCGTCTTCCGTTGCTAAGCGACGTCAATGTCTTTGCTGTCTATTTCTCTGCTGATCAACACCACGAATGCTGGTAACGAATAAAATGTAAAGAAGACACACCATGTGAAGTTATTTTTTCGTTTTGGCAAGTAGCCGTGTAATAAGCAGGATAACGTATAGAACCTCACCGGTCATTATCGGCAAGACACCTTCGCTGCGTGTTGGTGTCCTTATTTTCCCGATAATGACCGGCGTTCTATACATTATCCCTTGCATATTCATTTAGCAGAGTAGGCCTAAGTAACAAATGTGTACAAATTTACACATGTATTAAAAAAAATGTCCGGTTGAAATGGCTCGGGCTCATATTTACAGTTAATGTGTCGGGCTCGGACAGACCGTGCACGTGCTCGGCCCGGGTCGGGCTTGATTTTCTGGGCCCAATCTAAGCTCTAACTCACGCACCTACGCGCACACACAGACACATAAACACGCACACAGATGGTGCATTGCTTTATCCATTGCAGTATGAGCCCTTTTCATCTTAAAATAAACAATTTCAGAAGGAAAATGTTTGTTGTTAAAGATATAAAATATCAAACATTCAACTGAATGATTCAGCATTGACTTTGAATTTAGATTCCCTCTTGTACCTACGAAACATATATGAACAGCTGAGGTGGCTTTACAAATGTAATTGGTCAGACGCACACACACACACACACACACACACACACACACACACACACACACACACACACACACACACACACACACACACACACACACACACACACACACACACACACACACACACACACACACACACACACACACACACACACACACACAAACACACGAACACACGTTTTGGCAAGCCACACTTCATGCGCAAGGACCTCATTTTGATAATTCTCTGCGCTTCTGCCACAAGATTCCAAAGCTCTTCTCTTCACTAATTAACTCTTAATTTTCACCAACAACCAAGAATAACTTGCGCCAACCCAAATCCAAACCAACGAGGTGATTTCGTGTATTTTCTCTTTCAAGATTGCCTATTGTGTGCAGAGTAATAAAACACTAGTATAATTATTCAGTAATATGTGTCACAATATCTATACGCAAACAAACATTCATCTACCTTGCCCAGGCCCAATTATCCAATACATCCATTTCTGCAGTTTGTGTGAACACAATATAGTTGCAATCTATTAATAATTGGTTGTTTTCAGCCCATTCTTAGTGTAGACCTCCCACCCTCCACGTCGCTTTGTTCTTCCTTTCTTTTTAAGTGAATTTGTGTCATTTGTTTGTCCTTTGCTTGTTTTCCTGTTTCTGTTTTTGGCACTCACCATAATGTATCTTTTGACATAATCGTGTTTATGTATAGGGTGAAAGGTATGCCTGTTTCTTCTGATAATGTGTGTGTGTGTGTGTGTGTGTGTGTGTGTGTGTGTGTGTGTGTGTGTGTGTGTGTGTGTGTGTGTGTGTGTGTGTGTGTGTGTGTGTGTGTGTGTGTGTGTGTGTGTGTGTGTGTGTGTGTGTGTGTTCATATATGGATACAGCTAATAAGCGGGCCATATTCGGCTCATTATGTTTGTCAAAGCACACGTAGGGCTGAACCAGTAGGAACAAAACAATAAACAAAGATATGTCAACACAAGACATATGGATCAGTAAGCACTCATTTGTCATAAGTGCCAGTTTGACGACTTGAAGTTTATGGCTAACTTTTCTAAAATGCTCTCTGCTTGCTTTGGTGAGGAGATTCCTTCGGTGGAGACAGTTGAAAGGGATGGATGCAGACATGTTTGAAAGAGGACTTGATGATCATGACATCATGAGTTTGGAGGACTGGGTGGAGTGAGGGCTGGAACTGTTGAACTGGTCTCCCATGCATCTTATCCCTGAGGGAAAGGATTATCTCTCTCTCTCTCTCTCTCTCTCTCTCTCTCTCTCTCTCTCTCTCTCTCTCTCTCTCTCTCTCTCTCTCTCTCTCTCTCTCTCTCTCTCTCTCTCTCTCTCTGTGTATAGACCTTTCTCACGCAATGTAGAGGTGCGTTCTCTGTATCACTAATACCCTACTTTCTGTGGGCACATGCATACACACACACACACATTGTGTGTGTGATTGGCCCGCTGGGTGGGTGTGTGTGGATGGTTGAGAGAGAGAGAGAGAGAGAGAGAGAGAGAGAGAGAGAGAGAGAGAGAGAGAGAGAGAGAGAGAGAGAGAGAGAGAGAGAGAGAGAGGAAGAGAGAGAGAGAGAGAGAGAGAGAGAGAGAGAGAGAGAGAGAGAGAGAGAGGAGAGATGAGAGAGAGGAGGGGAGAGAGGGAGAGAGAGAGAGAGAGAGAGAGAGGGAGAGAGAGAGAGAGAGAGAGAGAGAGAGAGAGAGAGGAGAGAGAGAGAGAGAGAGAGAGAGAGAGAGAGAGAGAGAGAGAGAGAGAGAGAGAGAGAGAGAGAGAGAGAGAGAGAGAGAGAGAGAGAGAGAGAGAGAGAGAGAGAGAGAGTTACTTGAGTGTGCATGTCTGTGATCTCTTGTCCATCTTCCTGTTCCATTCACACCCCGTCTCCCTCTTCTCTCTGACACCCTGTCCAGCCCCCCTCTCCCACCCTCTCTCTCACTCTGTATTTTTTTAACACTCCAACCACAGGAGATTTTATTTTCTCTTCCCTTTTTAATATAGACCCTTCCTTCTTGCTTAGCACCATGATGACCAGTATAGCTCTGTGGCAGGAGTTCTCCCTCCTCCTGTGTGCCGCTGATTATACGGCTACTGACCGTGTCGTTGGAATACCATTTGTGACTTATCCATGTATATATAATTTACGTCAAACTTTAGATAAATAAACAAGACAATTGGCACACATCCTATACACCCACATTATTTTATAGCAGGTAATCTAGAATATAATGCAAATTTGATTAGTACACAGTGTTCTGTGAGAGACCGAACAGTTCCAGTTGTATTTGCGTGTCTTGTTCACGTTATGTTTAATGGTGACTAAAAATGTAGAATGGTAAATGTAGTACTTGTTATTTGACAGAAATGTGAGGTGCCATGTTTTAAAATGGACACGGACGAGTTGAAACACATATTTCCATTCACCTGGGCCATAATATATTACAGTATATTTAACATTTTATAGTCCGCACAGAGGGAAATCAAACCCATAATAATTACCATGTCAGCTTGAGGGAAATCAACAGTATTATCAGCTCTCCTTCACCACTGCACAAATTACTGATTAAATCATTTGCTTATGAACACACTTATAAGTCGTCAGAGAAATGATGATGCAATTGTATCTTTTTTTTATGGTATTTTCTTTTCACTTTACATCCTCCTTTTGAATACTTTTTACAATATTAAAATCCCACAACCTGTTTCCAGTATGTCATTATCGTCAATAGCCTTGCAATGGCCTAATTGTCAAGTGCTACACACAAGATCACTGTAGACTTGCGTTCATTTTGATAATTTGTGTTATTTTGTCATAAAGAGAAACAAAACAAGCGATAAATCTCTAATTTGAACATAATGACTTCTAGACTAGACCTAAACATATTTCCGCGGGTTACCGCCTGAATAAAACATTTGGTAGAGGAAACAATTGTCCTGAAGGCCCACCTTCATCTTTCAAATAATTAGACGCACAAAATAATTCATGCCTTGAGTCAATACTCCATGACATCAATACGTCTATGGGGGGCACACCAGGATTTAAAACGAAACCCTCCAACGATACCACACACTCAATAAATCACTCAATAAATGTTTAAGTGTCATAATCTGGCTTGCTGACCATGTTAACAATGTCGTCGTGCCCCTGTAATCACCAGCGAAGCATTTGATTAGGATGATGATGATGATGATGATGAGGATTGAGTGGGAGGCAGTCTATCTTTCAGCAGAAACCAAACACTATCATTTACCGCTTGTTGTTTTGTGCCGAGTGACTCCGGCGGCAGCAGGGAGCTCCTGATAATAGGAAAGGGGTTACACATACAATCTTTGAAAATCTGTTTAGCAAATCAATCAGTTTTCCTGTTGAAGCTTGTCATTGATTGACAGCTGAAAATGAGTTAGTTCAGAGTTCCATCATTCTTTAGTCAATAACAATAACAATAATGATAGTCCCAGTAATAAAACTATCCAATATATATTGCCAGCACAAATGTGGAATTATGTTTCCTGAATAGGGTTCAGTACGCAGATTGTGTTTTGAGCGACTGGCAATTACCTCCGTTTATTTAGCCTCTGTTGTCTCTTTGCAGACTAGTCCTGCATCATTGTCATTCATAGCTCACACACACACACACACACACGCACATATTCATCTGCACGCAAGCACACACACACACACACACACACACACACACACACACACACACACACACACACACACACACACACACACAGATACGCACATGCATATACAAAAACACACACACACACACACACACACACACACACACACACACACACACACACACACACACACACACACACACACACACACACACACACACACACACACACACACACACACACACACACAGAATGAGGTTCAATCAGCATGCTTCAATAACCCTCTTACTCTTTGTTTCTCTTTTTCCTTTCTCATATTTATTAACTTCCTCATCCCCTCATCTCTTCCTTTGCATTCCTTCATTCTCTCTCTCTCTCTCTCTCTCTCTCTCTCTCTCTCTCTCTCTCTCTCTCTCTCTCTCTCTCTCTCTCTCTCTCTCTCTCTCTCTCTCTCTCTCTCTCTCTCTCTCTCTCTCTCTCTCCCCAACTCCCAGTGGTTTCCATCACCAGCATGTATAATCAGATTATTGATGTCTCCTGTCAGCTGTCAATCAACATGGCTTCCCTTTTATATCAAGGTCACCTCTCGGTCTGTAAAATAATAAATCGTCCACTTCCTACACGCCATCAATGCAATAAAGTGTATCCAGGCTTTTTATTTTCTCTGTTGTTGTTGTTGTTGTTGTTGTTGTTGTTGTTGTTGTTGTTGTTGTTGTTATTTTTAACCTATTTTTGAAACATCTGACAGCAAATGTTGTGATTAGTATGGGTAAATAATATGTGCACTTCAAACTGTGGTTGCACCTTTTATTCTAGTTAAGCCTGTCCTTCCTTCCTGCTAACCTTCCTCACCTACCCAGACAGAGGTTTTCCTAGCACTTCAGGAAAATAAAAGGAAAAAATAATTTATGGGAATTATTATCTTTGCTCGCACTGTGCTTCATATTCAACCCCTAAAAACAAGACCATTGCTTGATATAAATTTGCACACACTCAAAATATATATCTTGAACATGTCTCTATTCTACTCTGCTGATTTCGGTAGTGCTCTGAGCTTTGGTTTTATTATCCATGGTGTCCTTACTTTTTGTTATGCTTTCCTAATTTGACACTGTCTCCCTAAGGATCTCAGTAGGGTTGGACAGGGAGGAGTCTTGAGTTGCTGCTCCAGATACCTGATTATACCTCTTTCATTCATTGTCTTCTCACTGTCCCTTGTCCCTCAGCAACATTCTGAACATAGTTGAACTGGGAAAGAGCTAACAGCAGGGGAAAGTTAGTTATGCCAGCAGAACGACTCTCACAATAATGCACTCATCTGGCTCAAAGTGGATTAACAGACTTCTGTCTCTTCTCCTTTTTCCCCCCTTCTTTCCATATTTCAAACCTCCCCTTCCCCGGTCTTCTTTTTCTTCTGTCACTTGCCTCTCTTTCCATCTCCCTCCACGCTCCCACTAACTGATCCAAACACCCGTCTCCTCTGTAGCTGTTTCGAAGACGATGAGCCCCCGTGCCTTGAGGAGATAGAATACTCCATGTACAGCTGTCCTAGGCCCAGCGGAGCCGAATTAGATTTGGACATCGACAACAACAACAGCAGCAGCTCCAGCAACAGAGGAGGAGGAGGAGGAGGGGGAGGAGGAGGAAGGGAGAGAGAGCGCGGAGACGAGCCAAAGACCAAGAGGCAAAAGTGGTGGGTCGTGCCTGAGGTCTCGTCTGTTCCCTCAGCTGATCAGCAAAGGATCGGTGGAGACACTCAACCCCAAGAGAAACCAGTGTAGCAGACAGTATCTGAGTTAGGAGAGGGTGTTCTGTTTTTAGATTTCATTTCACAGGACTTTAGCCTTAGCAT
>OLKM01000607.1:107837-165337 GCA_900291075.1 Melanogrammus aeglefinus
TTACATGGACACTTCTGATCCTATTCGATTTCTAATCGGAATAGATCTATTCCTATCATGCAATCCGAATATACTGTATATATGGCATTTACAAAAGTGGTAAGCGTATGTTCGTATGTCTCTCGCGCACAACCGTTAATATATATATATATAATATACGTTTTTAAGAAGGCTACCTAGAAAATGTACAGTGTACACACAGTGTACACTGTACAGCTGTACACAATCTACAGCTCTTTATCTGATCCATCTCTACTTCTCCCTTCCTGTGAGTCTGTCTGTGTGATGCAATTAGTAGGTGACCTATGGGTCACATTCAATTAGGAGTGAGTAAGGGACCTGGGGTGTCTTTCAGATGAAAGAGGGCCTCAAGAAAATTTAGAAATCTCCATTTGGAGGCCCTAGCTCCACGGTGACTCACAAAGCATCATCAAATCCTCCTTCTGGTGATGCCTCACCCCACGTCCCGCTTGCCAAATGTTGTTCTGGAAGTCTTCCTAGACTTACACCCTATCGATCCAACACGCAGATCTGAGAATCAGACCTCTATATCATTCAACAAAAAGTTATGAGTGAAATGCCAAGTCACTCCTGTAAATCTCATTAGAGGAGTGGCGCTGGCCTCTTTTCACCTTTTGACCCCAAATTAGATTTTTTTTTGCCAAACGCCAGCTGTGTTTACACCCCAGAAGGCACACATTTACATCTCCTTCCCCACGGGAATAAGGAACTATGGGATCCGCCCGCGGTTCAATGCCCATGTACTCTTTTGGTTGAGGTCATGCCGGTTCTCCTGTCCTTTCAAGGTGCATGTTGAAGCACAAATGCATAAACACATTCCCAGATCCAGGCACCAGCCCTGAAATACCCTAGATTTGGATTTTTAGCTTTTGCCCTAACAAGCCAGTTTTCTCGACAAAGCCTCTCAGAATGGGGCCTGGCAGACAAAGTCAATCAGAATGTGGTATTAGAGGGGGTTTTGGAGCTAGAACGATCCTTCTGCCCTGAGACTTGACAACCTTATTCCATGACCCGATAGGGATCTGGGTGGAGGGTAGAGTTACGCCGTTGGGAGAGCCCCCTCATCACCAAGAGGCTTGAGATTATCCCTAAGTGATCCCAAGGCACCCCTTTGGTTAATAGGTAAAATTGCCAAGTTCCTATCTCTTGATAAATGTAGATGGATCAATAGCACTCACTTCCCCACAGGAAGGGACTGACACCTATTGTGTCTTCTAATGACATCTCCGGGAGGGATTGCATTACTTCCGGTTGGGCTGCACCCCAAGTAACACACCAATTACGGTACATCTATTTATCTTGGCCTACAGGGGAATCATTTGTAGAGTGGAAGGCCCTGATTCATATAAAAGTTATTCAAACTTTGTGTCTTATTCACAAGTCATTCTAGGTTCCCATTAATGGTCTGTTTTTATTTTTAGATAATCTGGTGACCTCTCAGTAAGGCCTTGCATAACTTCCTTAAGGGCCTGAGCCACCAAATTGATAATGCCGTGTTTCCTCTAGGGTCTCTTTTATATAAAAGAGCACCCAGAATTAATTTATTATTCCCTAGTGTGCCAGACCCTTATGTCACCCACCAATTACATCACTTCCTGTTGGGCAAGAGCCGCCAACTTTATCATCTTTGTAAAGTTCAATGCCCTCATACAAAAGGCCCCCTTTTACGTTGTGTTTTTCTTGCATCTTCTAATGACGTCTCAGTGAGGGAATGCATCACTTCCTGTAGGGCTACAAACACCAAAATAATATTTGTGCATTTGCTTTCAGCCCTCTTTCATATGAAAACAGCTTGCGTCTCTATTTTACTCCAAAGTCATTCTCGGGGGAGGGGGGCTACCGGAACAAGCACACACACTAAGGGAGCGTGCACGCACGCACGCACGCACGCACGCACGCACGCACGCACGCACGCACACAGCACGCACGCACACGCACGCACACACGCACGCACGCACGCACACACGCACGCACGCACACACGCACACACACACACACACACACACAAACACAAAGGGAAAGTAGGACAGATAGATCAGATAGTGCCAACCCAAAATGTTTTTGGTTAATGCCTACTTAACACATGATGACATGGCTAATTCTCCCAAACAAATTGTTATGTTTAATAATTTGGGTAATTGGAAAAGATTTCACATCCTATCTTCAGCTATTCTTATTCCTTATATTACGAAAATAACAAGAAGATAACTAGTCAATTCACACTGAGGATGACGAATGACCTCACACATCAGGAGTCAATGCCTTGGTGCCACTTGGGCCGGCACCCTTCTCTGTGCCGCCGGGGTGTGACTATGACTACGAATGAGTGAGAATAAGGCAAGAGGTTGACTGCATGTGTAATATAAATACAATGTACTTTATAATCACTTAACTTGGTTTTGAACCAATTTAACATTGTTATCGCTGTTTTTATCAAGAGATTAACAACACAGTTGTTTTTTATTGCCCGTCATCAAATAAAACATAAGGGGTAACACTGTCGTTTTTTATTGCCTGTCATCAAATTACACAAGGGGTAACACTGTTGTTTCTTATTGCCCGTCATCACATAAAACGTAAGGGGTAACACTGTCGTTTTTTATCAAGCAAAACCTTAGGGGTAACACTGTCGTTTTTTATCAAGCAAAACCTTAGGGGTAACACTGTCGTTTTTTATTGCCCGATATCAAACAAAACATAAGGGGTAACACTGTCGTTTTTTAATAGCCGTCATCAAATAAAACATAAGGGGTAACACTGTCGTTTTTTATTGCCCGTCACCAAATAAAACATAAGGGGTAACACTGTCGTTTTTTTATCAAATCAAACATAAGGGGTAACGCTGTTGTTTTTTATGCCCATCAACAAATAAAATGTAAGGGGTAACACTGTCATTTTTTATTGCCCGATATAAAAAAAAAAACATAAGGTGTAACACTGTCATTTTATATTGCCCGTCATCAGTGTTACATAAGGGGTAACACTGTCGTTTTTTATCAAATAAACATAAGGGGTAACACTCGTTTTTTATCAAATAAACATAAGGGGTAACACTGTAGTTTTTTATTGCCCGTCATCAAATAAAACATAAGGGGTAACACTGTCGTTTTTTATCACGTAAAACATAAGGGGTAAGTTAACACTGTCGTTTTTTATCAATCAAAAACATAAGGGGTAACACTGTCATTTTTTATTGCCCGATATCAAATAAAACATAAGGGGTAACACTGTCGTTTTTTATTGCCCGTCAACAAATAAAACGTAAGGGGTAACACTGTCGTTTTTTATTGCCCGATATCAAATAAAACATAAGGGGTAACACTGTCGTTTTTTATTGCCCGATATAAAAAAAAACATAGGGGGTAACACTGTCGTTTTTTATCTTACAAAAAGTAAGGGGTAACACTGTCTTTTTTTTTTGCCCGATATGAAATAAAACATAAGGGGTAACACTGTTGTTTTTTATTGCCCGTCATCAAATAAAACATAAGGGGTAACACTGTTGTTTTTTATTGCCCGTCATCAGATAAAACGTAAGGGGTAACACTTTCGTTTTTTATCAAATAAAACATAAGGGGTAACACTGTTGTTTTTTAATGCCCATCAACAAATAAAACGTAAGGGGTAACACTGTCATTTTTTATTGCCCGATATAAAAAAAAACATTAGGGGTAACACTGTAGTTTTATATTGCCCGATATCAAATAAAACATAAGGGGTAACACTGTCGTTTTTTATTGCCCGATATCAAAAAAACATAAGGGGTAACACTGTTGTTTTTCTATATTACAAAACGTAAGGGGTAACACTGTCTTTTTTTTGCCCGATATCAAATAAAACATAAGGGGTAACACTGTCGTTTTTTATTGCCCGATATCAAAAAAACATAAGGGGTAACACTGTTGTTTTTCTATCTTACAAAACGTAAGGGGTAATACTGTCTTTTTTTTTTGCCCGATATCAAATAAAACATAAGGGGTAACACTGTTGTTTTTTATTGCCCGTCATCAGATAAAACGTAAGTGGTAACACTGTCATTTTTTATTGCCCGATATAAAAAAAAAACATAAGGGGTAACACTGTCGATTTTTATTGCCTGTCATCAAATAAAACATAAGGGGTAACACTGTTGTTTTTTTATTTCCCGTCATCAAATAAAACGTAAGGGGTAACACTGTCGTTTTTAATCGAATTAGTAATTGGGTTTTAGCTCAGGATGTAGAGCAGTTGTTACCTAACCAATAGGTTGCTTGTTCGATCCCCAGCTCCTCCTACCTGAGTGTTGTCCCTGAGTATGACACCTAACCCCAACTACCCTGGACCTAACTGTTGACTTTAATCAAGTAAAACGTAAGGGGTAACACTGTCGCTTTTCATCTGTCTCTTTTTATTGCCCGACATCAAAAAAAACATAAGGGGTAACACTGTCGTTTTTTATGGCCCGTCATCAAATAAAACTTAAGGGGTAACACTGTCGTTTTTTATGAAAAAAAAACATAAGGGGTAACACTGTCGATTTTTATTGCCCGTCATCAAATAAAACGTAAGGGGTAACACTGTCGTTTTTAATTGAATTAGAAATTGGGTTTTAGCTCAGGAGGTAGAGCAGTTGTTACCTAACCAATAGGTTGCTTGTTCGATCCCCAGCTCCTCCTAGCTGAGTGTTTGTGTGTCCCTGAGTGTGACACTTAACCCTTACTACCCTGGACCCAACTATTGACTTTAATCAAGTAAAACGTAAGGGGTACCACTGTCGCTTTTCATCTATCTGTTTTTATTGCCCGACATCAAAAAAACATAAGGGGTAACACTGTCGTTTTTTATGGCCCGTTATCAAATACAACGTAAGGGGTAACACTGTCGTTTTTTATCAAATAAAACATAAGGGGTAACACTGTTGTATTTTATTACCCGTCATCAATTAAAACATAAGGGGTAACACTGTTGTTTTTTATGGCACGATATCAAAAAAAACATAAGGGGTAACACTGTCGTTTTTTATCAAATAAAACATAAGGGGTAACACTGTCATTTTTTATTGCCCGATATAAAAATAAAACGTAAGGGGTAACACTGTCGTTTTTTATTGCCCGATATCAAACAAAACATAAGGGGTAACACTGTCGTTTTTAATAGCCGTCATCAAATCAAACATAAGGGGTAACACTGTTGTTTTTTATGCCCATCAACAAATAAAATGTAAGGGGTAACAATGTCATTTTTTATTGCCGATATAAAAAAAAACATAAGGTGTAACACTGTCATTTTATATTGCCCGTCATCAAATAAAACATAAGGGGTAACACTCTCGTTTTTTATCAAATAAACATAAGGGGTAACACTGTCGTTTTTTATCAAATAAACATAAGGGGTAACACTGTAGTTTTTTAATGCTCGTCATCAAATAAAACATAAGGGGTAACACTGTCGTTTTTTATCAAGTAAAACATAAGGGGTAACACTGTCGTTTTTTATCAATCAAAAACATAAGGGGTAACACTGTCATTTTTTATTGCCCGATATCAAATAAAACATAAGGGGTAACACTGTCGTTTTTTTATTGCCCGTCATCAAATAAAACATAAGGGGTAACACTGTCATTTTTTATTGCCCGATATCAAATAAAACATAAGGGGTAACACTGTCGTTTTTTATTGCCCGATATCAAAAAAAACATAGGGGGTAACACTGTCGTTTTTTATCTTACAAAAAGTAAGGGGTAACACTGTCTTTTTTTTTTGCCCGATATCAAATAAAACATAAGGGGTAACACTGTTGTTTTTTATTGCCCGTCATCAAATAAAACATAAGGGGTAACACTGTTGTTTTTTATTGCCCGTCATCAGATAAAACGTAAGGGGTAACACTTTCGTTTTTTATCAAATAAAACATAAGGGGTAACACTGTTGTTTTTTAATGCCCATCAACAAATAAAACGTAAGGGGTAACACTGTCATTTTTTATTGCCTGATATAAAAAAAAAACATCAGGGGTTACACTGTCGTTTTATATTGCCCGTCGTCAAAAAAAACATAAGGGGTAACACTGTCGTTTTTTATGGCCCGTCATCAAATAAAACGTAAGGGGTAACACTGTCGTTTTTTATCAAATAAAACATAAGGGGTAACACTGTTGTATTTTATTACCCATCATCAATTAAAACATAAGGGGTAACACTGTTGTTTTTTATGGCACGATATCAAAAAAAACATAAGGGGTAACACTGTCGTTTTTTATCAAAAAAAAATAAGGGGTAACACTGTCATTTTTTATTGCCCGATATCAAAATAAAACGTAAGGGGTAACACTGTCGTTTTTTATCAATCAAAACATAAGGGGTAACACTATAATTTTTTATTGCCCGATATCAAATAAAACGTAAGGGGTAACACTGTTGTATTTTATTGCCCGTCATCAGATAAAACGTAAGGGGTAACACTGTCGTTTTTTATCAAATAAAACATAAGGGGTAACACTGTTGTTTTTTAATGCACATCAACAAATAAAACGTAAGGGGTAACACTGTCATTTTTTATTGCCTGATATCGAAAAAAAACATCAGGGGTAACACTGTCGTTTTATATTGCCCGTCATCAAATAAAACGTAAGGGGTAACACTGTCGTTTTTTATCAAATAAAACATAAGGGGTAACACTGTTGTATTTTATTACCCGTCATCAAATAAAACATAAGGGGTAACACTGTCATTTTTTATTGCCCGATATCAAAATAAAACGTAAGGGGTAACACTGTCAATCAAAACACAAGGGATAACACGATAATTTTTTTATTGCCCGATATCAAATAAAACGTAAGGGGTAACACTGTTGTATTTTATTGCCCGTCATCAAATAAAACGTAAGGGGTAACACTGTCGTTTTTTATCAAATAAAACATAAGGGGTAACACTGTTGTTTTTTAATGCACATCAACAAATAAAACGTAAGGGGTAACACTGTCATTTTTTATTGCCTGATATCGAAAAAAAACATCAGGGGTAACACTGTCGTTTTATATTGCCCGTCATCAAATAAAAGATAAGGGGTAACACTTTCGTTTTTTATCAAATAAAACATAAGGGGTAACACTGTCGTTTTTTATTGCCCGATATCAAATAAAACATAAGGGGTAACACTGTCGTTTTTTATTGCCCAATATCAAAAAAAACATAAGGGGTAACACTGTTGTTTTTCTATCTTACAAAACGTAAGGGGTAACACTGTCTTTTTTATGCCCCTATATCAAATAAAACATAAGGGGTAACACTGTCGTTTTTTATTGCCCGATATCAAAAAACCATAAGGGGTAACACTGTCGTTTTTTATCTTACAAAACGTAAGGGGTAATACTGTCTTTTTTTTTTGCCCGATATCAAATAAAACATAAGGGGTAACACTGTTGTTTTTTATTGCCCGTCATCAGATAAAACGTAAGTGGTAACACTGTCATTTTTTATTGCCCGATATCAAAAAAAAACATAAGGGGTAACACTGTTGTTTTTTTATTGCCCGTCATCAAATAAAACGTAAGGGGTAACACTGTCGTTTTTAATAGAATTATTAATTGGATTTTAGCTCAGGATGTAGAGCAGTTGTTACCTAACCAATAGGTTGCTTGTTCGATCCCCAGCTCCTCCTAGCTGAGTGTTGTCCCTGAGTCTGACACTTAACCCCAACTACCCTGAACCTAACTGTTGACTTTAATCAAGTAAAACGTAAGGCTAACACTGTCGCTTTTCATCTGTCTTTTTTTATTGCCCGACATCAAAAAAAACATAAGGGGTAACACTGTCGTTTTTTATGGCCCGTCATCAAATAAAACGTAAGGGGTAACACTGTCGTTTTTTACAAAAAAAAACATAAGGGGTAACACTGTCGATTTTTATTGCCCTTCATCAAATAAAACATAAGGGGTAACACTGTTGTTTTTTTATTGCCCGTCATCAAATAAAACGTAAGGGGTAACACTGTCGTTTTTAATAGAATTATAAATTGGGTTTTAGCTCAGGATGTAGAGCAGTTGTTACCTAACCAATAGGTTGCTTGTTCGATCCCCAGCTCCTCCTAGCTGAGTGTTGTCCCTGAGTGTGACACTTAACCCTAACTACCCTGGACCTAACTGTTGACTTTAATCAAATAAAACATAAGGGGTAACACTGTCGTTTTTTATGGCCCGTCATCAAATAAAACGTAAGGGGTAACACTGTCGTTTTTTATCAAATAAAACATAAGGGGTAACACTGTTGTATTTTATTACCCGTCATCAATTAAAACATAAGGGGTAACACTGTTGTTTTTTATGGCACGATATCAAAAACAACATAAGGGGTAACACTGTCGTTTTTTATCAAATAAAACATAAAGGGTAACACTGTCATTTTTTATTGCCCGATATCAAAATAAAACGTAAGGGGTAACACTGTCAATCAAAACATAAGGGATAACACGATAATTTTTTTATTGCCCGATATCAAATAAAACGTAAGGGGTAACACTGTTGTATTTTATTGCCCGTCATCAAATAAAACTTAAGGGGTAACACTGTTGTTTTTTGTTGCCCGTTATCAAATAAAACGTAAGGGGTAACACTGTCGTTTTTTATCAAACAAAACGTAAGGGGTAACACTGTCCTTTTTTATCAAATAGAACATAAGGGGTAACACTGTAGTTTTATATTTCCCGATATTAAATAAAACATAAGGGGTAACAATGTCGTTTTTTATTGCCCGATATCAAAAAAAAACATAAGGGTAACACTGTTGTTTTTCTATCTGACAAAACGTAAGGGGTAACACTGTCTTTTTTTATGCCCATCAACAAATAAAATGTAAGGGGTAACACTGTCATTTTTTATTGCCGATATAAAAAAAAAACATAAGGTGTAACACTGTCATTTTATATTGCCCGTCATCAAATAAAACATAAGGGGTAACACTGTCGTTTTTTGTCAAGTAAAACATAAGGGGTAACACTGTCGGTTTTTTATCAATCAAAAACATAAGGGGTAACACTGTCATTTTTTATTGCCCGATATCAAATAAAACATAAGGGGTAACACTGTCGTTTTTTATTGCCCGTCATCAAATAAAACATAAGGGGTAACACTGTCGTTTTTTATCAAATAAAACGTAAGGGGTAACACTGTCATTTTTTATAGCCCGATATCAAATAAAACATAAGGGGTAACACTGTCGTTTTTTATTGCCCGATATCAAAAAAAACATAGGGGGTAACACTGTCGTTTTTTATCTTACAAAAAGTAAGGGGTAACACTGTCTTTTTTTTTTGCCCGATATCAAATAAAACATAAGGGGTAACACTGTTGTTTTTTAATGCCCGTCATCAAATAAAACATAAGGGGTAACACTGTTGTTTTTTATTGCCCGTCATCAGATAAAACGTAAGGGGTAACACTTTCGTTTTTTATCAAATAAAACATAAGGGGTAACACTGTTGTTTTTTAATGCCCATCAACAAATAAAACGTAAGGGGTAACACTGTCATTTTTTATTGCCTGATATAAAAAAAAAACATCAGGGGTTACACTGTCGTTTTATATTGCCCGTCGTCAAAAAAAACATAAGGGGTAACACTGTCGTTTTTTATGGCCCGTCATCAAATAAAACGTAAGGGGTAACACTGTCGTTTTTTATCAAATAAAACATAAGGGGTAACACTGTTGTATTTTATTACCCATCATCAATTAAAACATAAGGGGTAACACTGTTGTTTTTTATGGCACGATATCAAAAAAAACATAAGGGGTAACACTGTCGTTTTTTATCAAAAAAAAAATAAAGGGGTAACACATGTCATTTTTTTATTGCCCCGATATCAAAATAAAACGTAAGGGGTAACACTGTCGTTTTTTATCAATCAAAACATAAGGGGTAACACTATAATTTTTTATTGCCCGATATCAAATAAAACGTAAGGGGTAACACTGTTGTATTTTATTGCCCGTCATCAGATAAAACGTAAGGGGTAACACTGTCGTTTTTTATCAAATAAAACATAAGGGGTAACACTGTTGTTTTTTAATGCACATCAACAAATAAAACGTAAGGGGTAACACTGTCATTTTTTATTGCCTGATATCGAAAAAAAACATCAGGGGTAACACTGTCGTTTTATATTGCCCGTCATCAAATAAAAGATAAGGGGTAACACTTTCGTTTTTTATCAAATAAAACATAAGGGGTAACACTGTCGTTTTTATTGCCCAGTATCAAAAAAAACATAAGGGGTAACACTTTTGTTTTTCTATCTTACAAAACGTAAGGGGTAACACTGTCTTTTTTATGCCCCTATATCAAATAAAACATAAGGGGTAACACTGTCGTTTTTTATTGCCCGATATCAAAAAACCATAAGGGGTAACACTGTCTGTTTTTTAATGTCTCTGCGTATCAAAAAACTAAGGGGTAACACTGGTTTTGGTATCGATAAAACGTAAGGGGTAACACTGTCTTTTTTTTTTGCCCGATATCAAATAAAACATAAGGGGTAACACTGTTGTTTTTTATTGCCCGTCATCAAATAAAACGTAAGGGGTAACACTGTCGTTTTTAATAGAATTAGTAATTGGATTTTAGCTCAGGATGTAGAGCAGTTGTTACCTAACCAATAGGTTGCTTGTTCGATCCCCAGCTCCTCCTAGCTGAGTGTTGTCCCTGAGTCTGACACTTAACCCCAACTACCCTGAACCTTAACTGTTGACTTTAATCAAAGTAAAACGTAAGGGACTAACACTGTCGCTTTTCATCTGTCTTTTTTTATTGCCCGACATCAAAAAAAACATAAGGGGTAACACTGTCGTTTTTTATGGCCCGTCATCAAATAAAACGTAAGGGGTAACACTGTCGTTTTTTATAAAAAAAAACATAAGGGGTAACACTGTCGATTTTTATTGCCCTTCATCAAATAAAACATAAGGGGTAACACTGTTGTTTTTTTATTGCCCGTCATCAAATAAAACGTAAGGGGTAACACTGTCGTTTTTAATAGAATTATAAATTGGGTTTTAGCTCAGGATGTAGAGCAGTTGTTACCTAACCAATAGGTTGCTTGTTCGATCCCCAGCTCCTCCTAGCTGAGTGTTGTCCCTGAGGTGTGACACTGAACCCTAAACTACCCTGGACCTAACTGTTGACTTTAATCAAATAAAACATAAGGGGTAACACTGTCGTTTTTTATGGCCCGTCATCAAATAAAACGTAAGGGGTAACACTGTCGTTTTTTATCAAATAAAACATAAGGGGTAACACTGTTGTATTTTATTACCCGTCATCAAATAAAACATAAGGGGTAACACTGTCATTTTTTATTGCCCGATATCAAAATAAAACGTAAGGGGTAACACTGTCAATCAAAACACAAGGGATAACACGATAATTTTTTTATTGCCCGATATCAAATAAAACGTAAGGGGTAACACTGTTGTATTTTATTGCCCGTCATCAAATAAAACTTAAGGGGTAACACTGTTGTTTTTTGTTGCCCGTTATCAAATAAAACGTAAGGGGTAACACTGTCGTTTTTTATCAAACAAAACGTAAGGGGTAACACTGTCGTTTTTTATCAAATAGAACATAAGGGGTAACACTGTAGTTTTAAATTTCCCGATATTAAATAAAACATAAGGGGTAACACTGTCGTTTTTTATTGCCCGATATCAAAAAAAACATAAGGGTAACACTGTTGATTTTCTATCTGAGAAAACGTAAGGGGTAACACTGTCTTTTTTTTGCCCGATATCAAATAAAACATAAGGGGTAACACTGTCGTTTTTTATTGCCCGATATCAAAAAACCATGAGGGGTAACACTGTCGTTTTTTATCTTACAAAACGTAAGGGGTAATACTGTCTTTTTTTTTTTGCCCGATATCAAATAAAACATAAGGGGTAACACTGTTGTATTTTATTGCCCGTCATCAAATAAAACTTAAGGGGTAACACTGTTGTTTTTTGTTGCCCGTTATCAAATAAAACGTAAGGGGTAACACTGTCGTTTTTTATCAAACAAAACGGTAACACTGTCATTTTTTTACGGCCCGATATCAAAAAAAACATAAGGGGTAACACTGTCGTTTTTTATCAAATAAAACATAAGGGGTAACACTGTTGTTTTTTATTGTCCGTCAACAAATAAAACGTAAGGGGTAACACTGTCGTTTTTATCAAACAAAACGTAAGGGGTAACACTTTCATTTTTTATTGCCCGATATAAAAAAAAAACATAAGGGGTAACACTGTCGTTTCTTATTGCCCGTCATCAAATAAAACATAAGGGGTAACACCGTCGCTTTTTATCTGTCGTTTTTTATTGCCCGTCATCAAATAAAACGCAAGGGGTAACACTGTCGTTTTTTATTGCATGTCAAACAGAACGTAAGGGGTAACACTGTCGTTTTTTTATCGGCCGTGATCAAATAAAACATAAGGGGTAACACTATCGTTTTGTATGGCCCGTCTTCAAATAAAACGTAAGGGGTAACACTGTCGTTTTATATTGCCCGATATCAAAAAAAACATAAGGGGAAACACTGTCGTTTTTTATCAAATAAAACATAAGGGGTAACGCTGTTGTTTTTTATTGTCCGTCAATAAATAAAACGTAAGGGGTAACACTGTCGTTTTTTATCAAATAAAACATAAGGGGTAACACTGTTGTTTTTTATTGTCCGCCAACAAATAAAACGTAAGGGGTAACACTGTCGTTTTTTATCAAATAAATAATTGGGTTTTAGCTCAGGATGTGGAGCAGTTATTACCAATAGGTTGCTAGCTCGATCCCCAGCTCCTCCTAGCTGAGTGTTTGTGTGTTAAGTATGACACTTAACCCTAACTACCCTGAACCTAACTGTTGTCCTTTATCAAATAAAACGTAAGGGGTAACACTGTCGCTTTTATCTGTCTTTTTTTATTGCCCGACATCAAAAAAAACATAAGGGGTAACACTGTCGTTTTTTATTGCCCGTCATCAAATAAAACATAAGGGGTATCACTGTCGTTTTTTTATTGCCCGTCATCAAATAAAACGCGAGGGGTAACACTGTCGTTTTTTATTGCACGTCAAACAGAATGTAAGGGGTAACACTGTCGTTTTTTTATCGGCCGTGATCAAATAAAACATAAGGGGTGACACTGTCGTTTTGTATTGCCCGTCAAAACGTAAGGGGTATCACTGTCGTTTTTTATCAAATAAAACATAAGCGGTAACACTGTTGTATTTTATTGCCCGTCATCAAATAAAACATAAGGGGTAACACTGTTGTTTTTTGTTGGCCGTTATCAAATAAAACGTAAGGGGTAACACTGTTGTTTTTTATCAAACAAAACGTAAGGGGTAACGCTGTCATTTTTTTATGGCCGATATCAAAAAAAACTCAAGGGGTAACACTGTCGTTTTTTATCAAATAAAACATACGGGGTAACACTGTTGTTTTTTGTTGCCCGTTATCAAAATAAACGTAAGGGCACTGTCGTTTTTGAACAAATAAAACATAAGGGGTAAAACTGTTGTTTTTTATTGTCCGTCAACAAATAAAACGTAAGGGGTAACACTGTCATTTTTTATTGCCCGATATCAAAAAAAAAACATAAGGGGTAACACTGTTGTTTTTTATTGCCCGTGATCAAATAAAACATAAGGGGTAACACTGTTGTTTTTTATTGCCCGTGATCAAATAAAACATAAGGGGTAACACTGTTGTTTTTTATTGCCCGTGATCAAATAAAACATTAGGGGTAACACTGTCGTTTTTTATTGCCAGATATCAAAAAAAACAAAAGGGGTAACACTGTCGTTTTCTATCTTACAAAACATAAGGAGTAATACTGTCTTTTTTTTTTTGCCCGTCATCAGATAAAACATAAGGGGTAACACTGTCATTTTTTTTTGCCCGATATCAAATAAAACATAAGGGGTAACACTGTCGTTTTTTATCAACTAAAACATAAGGGGTAACACTGTCGTTTTTTATCAATCAAACCATAAGGGGTAACACTGTCATTTTTTATTGCCCAATATCAAATAAAACATAAGGGGTAACACCAGTGGTGAAGCGAAGCTGCTCCTTCATCTCTGCATGTTAGTTGTCGGGCCGAGCCCTTCTTCTCGTCGCTTTGATTGCCAGCACCACACAGATTGAAAGTTAAACGCGGACCAATTGTCATCAACAGATGATACAGTTAACACCAACAGTTAAAACAACTGGAGTGAACAGATAAAAACATAACAACACAACATTTAAGAGTCCCAGGCTACATGCTACATAACATTACAACATCATTACATATTGAAAAGCAAAACTACACTATTTCAGTGTTTTTAGTTAATTATAAGACCTGGCCCAAAATCTACTGCTGCCACTTAAATTGACCTTGCAGCTGACACTGCATTTTCACTAAAACATAAGGCACACTAGCAAAGTGACCACAACAAAGAAAACTAGGGTACGTGTGTGTATAAGAAGTGATTGTGTGTGTGTGTGTGTGTGTGTGTGTGTGTGTTGTGTGTGTGTGTGTGTGTGTGTGTGAGTGTGTGTGTGTGTGTGTGTGTGTGTGTGTGTGTGTGTGTGTGTGTGTGTGTGTGTGTGTGTGTGTGTGTGTGTGTGTGTGTGTGTGTGTGTCCAGTCCTCCCATATTAAGGTGTAAACCACGTAACAAGTAGTCAACAGAAGACATGTTTTAATCAGCCAACATGCAGTTGGTATACACAATTGAAATTCATAAATTTAATCACTATGCAAACGAGAGTATAGCTAATTCATGGTCATTTTTAAGGTGCAGTAATTTCAGACTTTTACAAAATTCAACTACTGTATGGTATGTTAGATAACAACAGTAAGGGCTAAAATTAGAGCAATTGAAAGAGTGAAACATTAGTCTCCTTCATCTCCTTCTCATGCACTGGTTAGCCATGGTTGTAAACAGTTCATTAAATAATTTTGAGTAGATTTTGATCTTGTTTAACATGTGCTATTGCTACTATAGATATACAAAGGACAACTTGTCATTTTTGTGTTCTATTTGTTCATACCGTTATTAAAACTGATAAACCTATTCAGCTTTCCATGATTGTTGATAATCGTTATACTCTTAAATCAGCGGGTTGTAGCGCCACACACGTACACGTACCGGTGGGGCGGGTTTGTACGAGGCTGGGAGGGAATCATCACAGTATACCCACTACAATAAAATAGACTACACCACTGTAACTAACCCATTGTCTAGTGCAGCGAGCATTGTGTTTTATCCCACTCTCGCTTAGTTAGTGTGTTTGCACACAAAGGTTTAATTAGATGGGCGCTGGAGCGAAAGGCGGTGTGTGTGTTGTTCTTGTTGATGTGCTCCTATGTGAAAATGTGTACGTTAACTACAATTAAGTATTGATCCCTGTACACCATTGCATCACCCCCCAGATCCTCTGAGCCACTTTCTCAGTGAGATAAAATCGTTGTGGAAAAGGGCATTGGTGTGTTTGTGTGTGTGTGTCCAAATGCAGACCATGGATGTGGTTCAGTGTTTCCCACACATTGACAAGACTATGGCGCACCACCATCGGCTGCCATTGTTTCAATATCCCAAAAATAAATACAAATAAAGACAAACTCAATACGTCTGTGTTACTTACTTACTTACGTCTGTGTTGTTTGGGTAAAACCCAGCAGTCTGTATTAAGGTGTCAGAGTGTGTGTGTATGTGTGTGTGTGTGTGTGTGTGTGTGTGTGTGTGTGTGTGTGTGTGTGTGTGTGTGTGTGTGTGTGTGTGTGTGTGTGTGTGTGTGTGTGTGTGTGTGTGTGTGTGTGTGTGTGTGTGTGTGTGGTGTGTGTGTGTGTGAGTGTGTGTGTGTGCCCGTGTGTTTGTGTGTGTGTGTGATGTGGGGGGCGATGGGGGGTAGAGTTAGAGAATATTTGGTATGCACAGAATCTATGTATTGAATAGTATTAATTCTAATAATAATAATAATAATAATAACAATAATAAACATAAACTAGTAGTATAAAGGCTCAGCACTGTGTTCTAGTCATCTTTTCTCAAATGCTTCCTGAAAACTCCTTAACCCCATTCAGGATGACCCTTTACATTCACATCAGTACCAGTAGTTTGTAAGTCATTTGTCAGTAATTGATACGGCATAGTTTGGTTCTCAAAATTCACCAGATTGATCCATTTAAATTAAATTTATTAAAAAAATCCACCCGGGGGGGGGGTCATGGACCCCCGGACCCCCTAGAGGATTGCGAGCCCCCCAAAATAGTCTCCAAAATTCTGCGGGAACCACTGATGTGGCCGACTCATAAGAGATGGAGGTGGGAGGCAGTTTCAGAGTGATTTGTTTTAATAATTGATCCTCCTGTGTGCATGTGTGAATGGGATGCAACATGGCGCGCCTGCTTACGCGTTCTTTATTTTCGCTTCACTGCACCCGTGGTTCACAGGTGGAACCGGCTCTTTGATTACGTGTGCTTTTCCTCTCATTTCTATGCGCTGTCGGTTAGCATAACTCCTCTATTCATTTTGCAGTGTGTGTGTTTGCACGTGTGTGCACCTGCGTTGGGGCACCTGCCTGCTCAGTGGAACGGAGGGGGTGAGTTGTGCGTGTGAATGTGTATTATGTTAAGGTGAATGTGTGTGTGTGTGTGTGTGTGTGCTAAGGTGCATTCTCTCCTGTGTAAACGGCCGTTTGTTTGTGTACGACGCGGAGAGTGAGTGGGAGGAAGTGTGGCCAGTATGTGTGGCGCTACTGAGAGGGACGAGTCAATTATTTTATCCAACGAATAAATGAGATAAAATTGTTGGAGCCTGATCAATTACAAGGCAGTTGCCCAACGTCTGTAATGACAACTGCCCAGCGTGAGAGCTATCAGCATGCTGAAACAAAATGGCTCCCGGGTCGGGCACAACGGGCATGTTTCCCATTACGCCTCTCTCGCTGATGGTCTCGGATCATCCTCTGTGCGTGTGACTGCTTGAGTGGGTCTAGTGTGTATTGTGTGTATATATATATGTGTGTTATTCTATCATTTTCAGTGTTTGTGTGTGCGAGTATATTTATATACATATTTATACATGGACCTTGCACTTTGTGTGTGTGTGTGTGTGTGTCGGTTTGTTTGTGTGTGTGTGTGTGTGTGTGTGTGTGTGTGTGTGTGTGTGTGTGTGTGTGTGTGTGTGTGTGTGTGTGTGTGTGTGTGTGTGTGTGTGTGTGTGTGTGTGTGTGTGTGTGTGCCTGAGTGTGAAGTTTGTATATATATAAATTGCGTAAATATATTTAGAATTATATTATGTGTTGTAATGTCACAATCTCTGTGTGTGCGTGTAGTGTGTTTTTGTGTGCATGTTTATGTATACACACATATACAGTACATATATATTATATATGTATGTATGCATATATATATATGTATGTATTGTAATATATATATATATATATATGTATATGTGTAGATGTATGTGTGTGTGGTGTGTGTGTGTGCTGTGTGTGTGTGTGTGTGTGTGTGCGTGCTGTGCGTGTGTGTGTGTGTGGGTGGGTGGGTGTTTTTTGTCTATCATGAGTGTCTGTTTATGTGCTCATCTGACAAAGTGTGTCTGTGGGTGTTTCTAAGCATTACATATATGCTACTGATATCTTTGTTTGCCACTCTGAGTCCCTCGCCTTGTATATATATATATATATATATATATATATATATATTGATATATATATATATATATGATATATGTATATATATATATATATATGTGTGTGTGTGTGTGTGTGTGTGTGTGTGTGTGTGTGTGTGTGTGTGTGTGTGTGTGTGTGTGTGTGTGTGTGTGTGTGTGTGTTCGTATTTCTAAGCATAAAGTTTCTGATTCTGACGTCCTCGTCTGTCACTCTGTCCCTTGCGTTATCTCTCACACAGAAAGCTGTACAGAACAGATGCACTTCATGTCGTACTGAATCTTACTGCCTCAAGGGTAACCACTAACTTTGAACTGTGAAGAGTTTCATCTTGTTGCCTAGACTGCCTAGATAAAAAAGAAAGGAGTAAACTATCTTTTATCCTGTTGGGGTTATATATTTCATGTTAAAGGTCTGCCACAACACACACAGAGTACATTCAATGTTGCAGGGGATGGCATAACGACAACAAAAGGACAAAGAGTATAAAATGTGGTCATGTTTAGTGATTGGATTCCTGCCTGGTTCTGGATGAAATTAATAAGAAAGCACAAAAGCTCAAATGCTAAAGATAGCTTTTGACTGTGTGTGTGTGTGTGTGTGTGTGTGTGTGTGTGTGTGTGTGTGTGTGTGTGTGTGTGTGTGTGTGTGTGTGTGTGTGTGTGTGTGTGTGTGTGTGTGTGTGTGTGTGTGTGTGTGTGTGTGTGTGTGTGTGTGTGTGTGTGTGTGTGTGTGTGTGTGTGCGTGTTCATGCACATGTGTGTGCATGCATGGGTGTGAAATCTTTGTTCAGAAACATTTGAAAACAAGCATTTTATTATGCGGCTACCCGGCCATACTTCTACCGAGAGCCAATTGGACTTATGCTATGGGCCCTTAGCCTGGCTAACGCCAGACATTCATTTTCCTGTATTTGAGGCGTGGTTTACGATTGCCAAAAGCCGTTTATTGGGCGCTACAAATGTCTATCATATGAGTCTGTATGCAGCTCATAGCCAATCAAAGCCTGTTGGTTCCAGGGCAAAGACATCCTTTTTGGTAACGAAGGAGTTTACCACCGATGCTATTTTTTCAGAATAAACTTGCATTCCAAACTACTTAGAACACTATCTAAGGCTGCATCCAAAGGTAACGCGTCTGCTGCCATTTTGGATCCGTAAACTACAAGCTTCGGTGTGTTGCATAGGCGTCGTCATCGTCTTGCCGTCCCTTCTCGTTCTGTGATTGGTTCCCTATCTCAGGCGAAAATCTGATCCATGGAATCCAGATTGCTGAGCAGAGAGTGAGAGTGCCATCTCCCATCCCCTTTAAGAGCCATGAGCGCATTTGAACCTGACGAGTTGATATTTTGACTCTGTATGAGACAGATGCATGACCACATGAATTTCAAACTTCAACTTGTGTTCCTAATATGCATGTTTCCCCCCGTTAATGTACATTGCCATGGACTGTATTATGTGTTACGTGTTTAGTTTGCGTGTGTTTAAACAGATGGATGCACCCACACGCGCCTGCATTCATTCATTCTTTTCAGCACTCACTCGCGGTAAAACAATGTTTTCTCACAATGAAATACTCATCAATCCTTTTTTCAAAAGTTTTGGGGGTGTACACGATGTCTGTGTCAAGAAAATCTGTTTTTGCTGTATGGTGTTTGCAGATGCATTGATTTAAATACAACTTATTACCACTGTATCAGCTGTTCTTTCCCAAATAATTTAACCAACGTCATCATTTACCGTAAAATCAGATTTTGTTTTGGAAGGCTGGGATTTTTTTTTCTTTGCTCGAGTTCATCAATGTTATTATTATTATTATTATTATTTGAATGCATGGCATAGCCTACTACAGTGTTAATTCTTGCAGCCCCTATGGAAAGAATGTTGCAGTTCCAACCTGCCATTGTAGGCCTACGTCAAAATAGCAACACCAACTGCGCTATCCGCTAGTGCACTTAGACTAGGCATTTGTCGTTCAGTTGCAAAACTGCTTTATCGATCTGTAAGATAGCACCATGTATCTTTTGCGCCGGAACACGCCTCTGCGTTTCGTCAACACCCCTCTCAGGGCGCAAGTTAAGTGGCGCAGGTTTGCTGCGGGGGAAACCGGCTTTGTGCCGGGTGCAAACTAGCAAAGATACATGCGTCGGTGTAGAAAGTTAATTGCGCTGGATGCAAGATAGGGCCCTACGTGATTTCAAGCTCCTGATTCATTCTGCTTTACATTTAAATGTCTTATCCCTAGTCGGTAGTAACAATACCACATATAACTTATGGCAGTCATAAAATCCGATCAAACAGTCGTTCAAAACACTATTAGTGTTGTTAATAATGTATGCATCTAAAAAGGTCAACGGCACATAATGGTCCACTAACCAAATGATTTTTTACCACAGAACAGTCTCTCTGTGGTGGGCTTTTTTGTTATGTATTCCAAGCCAAGGGTGAACACTCTCCTTGAGCTAATTTATGTGCGTTGACCCCCTTCTTTGTTTGTGAACACGTTGCCTCAAATGTTGCCTCGTATTTTAAATGAGGCAAACAAAACTGCGCCCGCACACACATCAGGCATGAAAGGTGGTGTTGAATGATATTTGGTGGGGATTAATGCACACAAAGAAATACATTCTTTGATGGGTACATTGGTTATGGTTTGGGCATTATGGTTCACATTCCGAGGGAGAGTTGATATGCTTGCTATGTATTTTCTATGAGTCAGGTATGGAATCATCCTAGATGTATTTTAAACCACAGTGTTTGATAAATGCCAATCTCGAACACTGACCCATTTTTTATACAACTGCAATAGACATCTGAAAATAAAGGCTGTGTGAAATCTTTGGCTGTCAAATAATTTCAGCGATAGGATTTTGACAGGCATTCGATTTCACCAGTTGAGCAGAATACATGGAAACAAAGATAGCTTATAATGTCTGTAAGACAGGTCTCAATCCCAAATCAAAAAGTGTTGCTCTTGGATAATAAAATGAGCGGCTGTTTTTTCCACTATTCTTGCAAAAGGTTCTAAAATTACAAGAATCTCCCGAATCTGCCAAGAAAACCAGATGAGGACAACCCCGTGAAGGCATTGGCGCTTCCAGCAGGACAGCCCCCGCCACGACAACCCCGCAAAAAGACGAGCTTCGAGGGAACGGTGGCCAGCCATTGCCGTGCTGCTAGAGCGAGAGGAGCAGCAGAGAGTAGGTGGTAGCTTTTAATTTGAGAAAACAGCATTAGTGGGGGTTGTTTTCTCAAATGTAATTGTAGATTGAGGCAAATTGTGATACCAGGAGAGAAGAGCCGCAGGACACTGATGGGATGCCGCAAATGCAAGGATAAAGGATAACAACCCACGTATTCAAGACTCAGGGTTGACTACTACAGCAGCCTGTCTTTTCTTTACAAACAATGTTGTCATTTGAAAGCCACATTTATCCAGTGGCACTTTCGTGCGGCTGAGAGGGATCAAAAGCATCAGACTACAATTTTTTCTTTTTATGGTAGCATATACGAGATTGCATACATACGAGATTGTGTGTGCAATCTCGTATATAACGATAATAATCCCATGTATATTAGAGTTCTATTATGCAATTTTGTGATTTATAATTTAATTTGGGAGCACTTTTAGAAATGCTTGGTTTTAGCTCCTGTCTCTTTAAGCCCCTCCCGAAAAGCCTTGTCTGCTATGATTAGTCAGCTAGCAAACACTGTTCTGATTGGTCAAACGCTGAGCGCGGCATCAATAGGCGTTTTTCAGATCAAGCATGCATTGCGCATCTCATAACCTATTGCATTCTGGGGTAAAAACGTCAGAAATGCTGGTGATAACTCCCTCCGTCTGCTTTTCTGTGCATGTGGTCTCAGATAAATGCGGACATAAGACAATTTCCCACGTGAGAAATGACGTAACTCCTTTCAAACTATGTTTGTTCCAACGAATAAACTACAAGAAGTGCACCTGTGTCCGACTTGACGTGGTGGGAACCTCCGCCGGATCTTCTCAAGTCTTGTGCATGCATGCGCTCAAATGCAGGTGATCTGAAGCCAATGGCTTTGGTTCAGCTTTACCTTCAAAGCCAGAGTCTGATACAGAATCATGAATTCAGGCCAATTCATGATTGGCAGCTAACAGTTAGTATAACCAATTAGCATTTTGCTCTTGCCTCTGCCTCGGGTCACCCTTTTCGCTGTGCATTAACTAGTTAGCTTTGTTTAGGCCATTCCAAATTAGCCGCGACTCAGAACTTCTGGTCAGTCCGAACTACTTGAATTCTGCAACCATGGAATTAAATGCTGACTGCAGACCAGCTGTTTCTGGCAGTTCATGAGGTGTTTTCAGTGGGAGAGAGTAACTTGGCGTAGACTTAGCATACTTTATACATTGATAAAGAAGCATCCTCGCCATACACAAGCGGAAAGGGAAATTCGAAAATGCCTCATATGACCCCTTTAAGATACTGGGCTAATTATACATAAAGGTGACCTGCCTATGCACAACGATGTGATTTGATGCACAGATTTAGAGATACGACATACCGGAGGCTTCCAAAAACACCAACAAGATTAGTAGGGAACAAAATGATCTCGTTCTGTAAACAAGAATTTCTTGATGTGCTAATCCTCCGGCGCTGTGGACTCGAACAAGGCAGCTGTGGGACTGTTTGACAATGCAGCGACTGACCCGAGCACAATCATCAAAGTCAACACCACTGTGGAAAATGTTAGGATAAAGAGACGACAAAACAGATTAACAGATGAAGACGAGCAACGGCTCTGAGGAGCTCCAGAGAGACAAACCTTTGACAGACGCTGGAAGCAAACTGAGTTAAACAGCTAACGTATTCAGCCGTTGCTTTGACACCTCATTTTTCAAGTAGACGCATACCGTCTCATGGCTTCATGTTCAACTACTGACCTGTAAGAAAAACACACACACACACACACACACACACACACACACACACACACACACACACACACACACACAACACACTTGCAGGAACACATACGCACGCACAAACACAGACACACACACAGAAAGTGATAGCACAACAAAATGTATTTATATATAACGATATATATATTTTTTGTTTTATCTTTATTTATATATACACACACATTGCACACACACACACACACACACACACACACACACACACACACACACACACACACACACACACACACACACACACACACACACACACACACGGGCACAACAAACAGTTTGAAGGGGAAATATGTGCTTGACGATGGACTGCTGTGTCTGGCGGATAAAGACAACGATGACCTGTCCTCTGAATTTTCCATATCCAGCTGGGCTCCGCCAAGGAAAATAATACCAGGTCTAGAAACAGTTCAACACCCTCCAAAACTTGTGTTTTATGGTCGTTTTCAATTAAACGGCTGTCCAGCACTCCTTTGACGACCAGCGTCAAGTGCGGTCTGATGAGTGATCAATCTGATTAACAACTGCTTCAGGGGGTTCACTGAGACAGGAAAGGCTGGGTGCCTTGAGGGGTGGCAGGGTTCAACAGAAACTACTACTATTGGAAAAGAAGGGAACAAGAGAATTTGATTTTATGGACCATTGGCCAGTTCACTGAGGAGAAAGGCCGCGAGGGTCTTGCTGAAGAAAAGATAGTGAAGTGTGATTTACCTGAATTGTTTTTCGAGTTTGCCGATGTTGCAAAAAAAAAATAACACCATAAAAAGTCTCTGTAAAATATGCATGCACAATGTTCCCAATTTGTCTTGACATAGCCTTTTTTGTTCATGGTCAAACCATTCTGACATTTATTGCACTCTTTGTAGGTCAGAAATAAGAAATAGATTTGAAAAGGTAACAAGTGTAATTTATACATTGTGAAAGATCAATTTTATATTAATCTTATATTTGATAACTAAATGAAAACAAAAATACTTTCTTTATCGTGAAGATAATACACAGACCTTGAATACGTACTAATGTTTCCTTCTGAATGAAAGATGAGCAAAACTAATCATCTCATTTCGATTTCCTACTTCACCTCTGCTTCTCTCTATCTCTCTATTAAGCTCTTTGAATTGTCAATACACTTATTTATTGGTGTGGGACTTCAGCAACCAGCAAGTTTGCCAATCAGCCTCACCTGCAACCCCTCCCTGATCAAGCCTTACCTGCAACCCCTCCCTGATCAAGCCTCTCCCTACGTAAACATTCTCTCGTCAGCCACCTAATGGAGATATTGGATTTTTTTTTTTTTTGAACTGGTAACTTAAGCAGGGCCCAGGTGGGGTAAGCGGCCAAAGGCCACACCAAATACATATTGTAAGACTTGTTTAACCTACTGAAAGAATAATATGATTTATAAGAAGAACTTGAATGCTATTTAATCCCTTTAAGAGCACTTGTTAAAGGACAAGGTCATGCTTTTTTTCAGATCTTTTTCTTATGCTGGGACCATAATAAAGGATAATGAGACCGTTTTCAACCTTCCAACTCTGGTCAGCAAAACCCAGATTATGTTTATTATAATTTTTGCAGGATTTAACAAACCTATCCTTACTGGACATTCCCAGATCTGGCAAGAACTTTAGTTTGTCCTCGACTACTGATTAGCTGATTATTTGAAAACCTGTTGTTTCGTATGGTGTTTCCATGGAGCTGTAGCTTAGAGAACCTGTGTTATACAATTTTTGGGCTATTTAAAACTTTCCCCTGGGGTCAGGGTGATATTGGTGAAGAAAAAAAAAATCCTAAAACCAGCTTCTGGTGTCTCTCCTTTCATGAATTCCTCAAACAGGCTGTCTTGGAAACAAGCCTCACATAGTGGGCATAGTGGGGCTATGCTAATGAGCACTGCTCTTTTTGTCCGCCTCATGGTGGTGTGAGGTTTGGCAGAGGCGAGGAACAGAGATAAACACAGTATTTGACACAGTAGTTTACTGGAAACATGACGACCACTGCATTAGCAACGTTGAGCCCGTACATGTTTGAGCCAGAGTCCGAACCACAATGGGAAGAGGCAGCTAAGGCAGTTCCACCGGAGCTAGTTAGCCAAAGCAACCGCTTACCTTGTCATTTTATACTTCCATTGATTACTACATTGTCCTCAGGAGCGTGACAATTTGTCCTCATTGGAACCCTATAACCCACCAAAACTCAGTGGGCCACCCTCAATCCGGTGAACAAAAACCTAACAGAAAGAGTAATATATCGCTTATTTTATTCCTTCACTCGTTGCAGATTAATAAGAGCATGCAGTTGCTTCATCTAGTGGTGCTCGGGCTACTCAGGTCAGAGGGTCAGGGTGGTTTGACCGGCCTTTGTGATGCTGCGGATACAGCCAGAGTTCCCGGACACCAGGGGCGTGTACACTAAGTTCCGACCGGCCCTTTGACTGAAGCAGAATTTGTAGTCCACCGTATAACATGTCAGCATTATGAAAGACATTATTAAAATGTCCCCACCTACATTTTTCATAGGTGTAATATTTTATTTACCTGGGGCTGCGTATACATGGGGCTCCGATCACCTCTCTATTTCAGCAGGCAACTAAGGCAAGCAATTACATCCTCCTTTGCTGGTCTTTCATACAGCCCTGCTCAATGTTTAAGCTTCAACACGGATGTGAATCCGTCTATGAACTGGCTCTCGTTGAGGAAGCAATCTGACGTGTTTATCACACACAAAAAAAATGTAGCCTGGTCGTTTCCATTAATAATTAAATGAATCCACTCTGTCATGTCACTTCAGCCCTCTGGGGGAATGTGCAGACGGAGCCTCACTGTCCAAACACACAATGGCGTTGTAGTGATGTGTCCTGGCGGCCTGACCCCCACCCACATTAAGTAATCCGCTGCTCAGAAGGTGCCGCACCATCCACACACACCGTGGTGTTGTAAGTGTGCGAAATGCTCAACTGTCTCTGGGACGCATCCTGCAAAAGAACGTCTGCAGTGTTTGGAATGGGAGGGGGTATTTACCTGAGAAGGATTGGATTATGCTGATTCCCGGCGATGAGGTAAAGACGGAGGGGATTTTCAGAACAGCAAGTTCTATCAGGCCTGTTCGGAACAAAACTTAAGAAAGAGACTCTTAAAAAACATGAGGGGACTTCCAATTTCAGATTTGTTCCTCTACTAAAGTCATGGTTACCACGTGGAACAAGTGGAAGGGCCAAGAATAAGCCATTTTCAATAATGCATCCTCTTAAAATCAATCTGATTGGTGCCCGTTGGCTTATCTCCATGTTGATTGGACAGCTGGACAAGTTTACAGGCGGTAGCCAAAAAGGCATTTCAACAAGATTTTTTTATTGGAAACAGCACGTCTTTGGCTTTCATCAGGATAGTGTATGTTTAATATTGTGAAATTGTGAGTGTTTCCCTAGGTAGGGGAAGGGGAAGGAGTCAGGCCGTGGGCGTTGTCAGGCTATATCCTTAAATCTTAGACCTGAGCTCCCGCTCCCACCACATGTGTAAGCTGCTTCCTTTTTTAAACCCTGATGGTAGAGTCCAAAAATGTGATTGAGATTATGTGTGAGTGTGCGCAAAATTTCACTGTAGCCAGATACCCAAAGTTGGCAACCCTGCTTTAATGTGATTTAGGGGGTAACCAAGGCAGTCATATAGGGACCCCAATGACTGTGTTATAGCAAGGGTTAAGTGTACATTGGGTAACACTTTATATTAAGGTCCTCGTAATTAGCCTGTTAATAGGTAATAAGCCACTTATTGTGCTTATTAACATTAATTGGTGTTTAACAGACTATAAGTGTTAATAATAATAAAAATAAACATGTTTATTGTGATATTATAAGAGTTGTGATATTATAACGAGCACCCATGACCAACAACTGAAAAAAGACAGGAACAAGCACAGAAAATATGGATAAGAGGAAGAGGTCCGAACTGGAGGATGAGTCACTGGCAAGTTTAAGAATGCGATGCTACAGTAACGGTAGCTGTTTCTAGCTAGCTAGCTGTTTGCAAGCAAACTTGTTTGCCTTTCATTACTTTCTTTCAGAGAAGAGGCTTTGGCGTACTACATGAGTTAACATTTAGCTCATGCTATCATATGAAACTAGGTAACCAAACGTATCTTATTCTAAGAGTTGTGTCATGAATCCATGTCAAAACGGCTTAATGCTTATTTGTAACCTGTCTTCTGTCTATTGTGGTTAATGTTCTTTGTGTTTCTTTATACAGTAACAAGAAAGACCCGCCAGAAGAATTCCCAACCATCCCCTGGAGAAGGCCATGGAGAAGCCATGACTCTGATTCGTCTAGTCCATTTTTTTAAATTTTGATTCAAGAATACGCTATATTGAAAAGATATGCTTCACCGCCATTGCATTTACGGTATATGTATTTTTTTTTTTGATCCTTTATCAATCTTGATGATATATACTACTCATTAACTGTTATTAAGTGTATATTAAAGGACTTATGAAACTAAATAAGCATTGTTCCCGCTTTATATTCCATACCTGCAAAATGCATAATTAGCAGTTTAATAAAGGACTCATTATCCTTAATAAGGATGGTTCCTGCTTTAGATCCCGTAACTGCAAAATACATAATTAGAAGTTTAATAAAGGACTTTAACCTTAATTAACCTTAATAAGCATAAAAATGCTTAGTAAAGGTTTTGAAATGACATAATAGGTAAGTTAGTAAAACTCAATAAATGGGTTTGTAATGGGTTTAAGAACTATAAGAATCATCGAAAAAAAACAACATTAATGTAATTAAGCAATCAATAAATAGTTAACAAGTTCCTTATAAGTGCTTATAAAGGTTTTATAATCTCAAAATAAACATGTTCATTATGTTATTATTAACACTTATTGATAGTCTTATTAACACAAATGAATGTCAATAAGCATATAATAAGGTCTTATTACATATTAACTAAGGCTTATTACAAGGACTTTAATGTAAAGCGTTATTGTATCGTACATTGAATTTGTGAGGTGTTTGGTGCATAACCATTATCATAAACATAGTAAAGAAACATGAATATAAATTAATTTGCAGGAACCGAGTTTCAAGAAACATCAATATCAAATATAAAGTGAGATCATGAAATAAACCTCAAGAGTGCAAACTGCGGCTATGTATGTCCTATTTCGAATTGCAATGCTTAATTTGTGAATGTTTCCACACTGCTGTGGTAATGAAGCCCAATTTCCCTCACCCTCCTTTTTTTAAACATAATTGACCATTTCATGGCAACAAACAACAGCAAAACAAATACAGCAATATACCAATATAAATGCACAGGCATCGAGGCTGCTTGACAGACAAAAACTACTTCCTAACATCTTTGCACACTTTACACCCTTATCTTGTTGTGCAGGAATGCCCCTTCATTTTATTTTCCCCTCACAAATCCTTGATGATGCTTGAGGGATTTAACAAATAAATGTAGAAATATCCCTTGATTGTTGGTGGTCTGACATTCTGTCCCCCCCCTCCGGGGGAAGCTGGAGGTGGGGGGTTCTGGGGGGGGGGGGGGGGGGGGGGGGGAGGACTGCAGCAAAATCTGTGTGTGGGCTGCAAGGTAAAAAAAGGTTTTATAACCAAAACAAACAAAATGGAGTGAAGCAGTCTATAAAAAATCATTTAAATCCAGCCTCTGCTTCTTTTTTTATGACTTTTTATTTATTTTTATAAAAAAGTGTTGTGTACCTGATGCACTGTAGCTAGGCATGAACATGAAGTGGTAATGGTGGGTTGAGTGTGAAAAATTTAATCTACGATTTCTTTACAGCCCCAAAGCCAAACATAAATCTCCTGATCACACTTTTCTTCAGTGTCCTTCCTCTCCAAATTTGCTCTCGGGTCTTCACTGCATTCAGTCGGTGTGTCTGTTTTAAAGTTAAAGTGGCTGATTCTATTGCTACCCACTGAATAGCAATCAAACCTGCATTCTGTCTGAGAACTGTCCATCGCTGAATCTACTATGCTGCTTTTCTATGTAGGCTAGTTTGAGTTCAAGTTTGCCTTCTGTTGTAGTGTTCAACATTCTAAAGCTGGTGTCAAATGTTGTTGGCTATTCAAATGAATGCAACCATGAGTTTTGCACAGCATTTAATATAATATATAATAGATGAGCTTATTGACCATCTTTTTAAGAATTGCTTAAATGTATGCATGTACCTAGCCCACAATGAGATTTAAATGCAGATAGCTAAAATGAAACAGGGTGCAAGACGTAGCTCTGGCCTTTGCACTTCTTAGGCTACGTTTACATGATGACGGTCTGAACAGAAGAAGCAAAAGTGGCGTTGCGTCTTCACTTTTTATTCCGTGTTTAGACAAGCGTTTTCGGGAGGAAAAACCCTGTCATGTCTGAGCGCATGCATAGAATCTTCTTAATTCTCTTATCTGCGCAGCGAAAACCAAAACATAATTACAGATCCTTCTCTGTTCAGTAATACTATCTGTGCATATCCTGTACATTTCTTGGAAAGACCCGTTTATTAGAGCTGTCAGAGCAGCTTGATGGTCCGACGCATGGAAATAATTTATTTCCCTGTACTGGGGCACGTATGTGACGTAAATCCGTACGCGACGTGAGCAGATCTGAGCAGAGTTTTGCGTCTTGGCAGTGTAGACCATAGACATCTAATAGCATAGACGCAAAATAAAAAAAAAATGTTTGCAGTGATTGTTTTTTATGTATGTCGCTTTAGAAAAGCGACATATTTAAACATATATAAACACCTCAAAGTTTTTATATCAGCTATAACCACCAATCTGTTTCAATGGATTCAGAATAAAATCAAATTCTGTCTTACCCAACAATGTTAGTATTTAAATATTGTTACTTGAATGACTTATTCATGGTTACAATTATAGTGTTTTGTCTTATACTTTGCCTAAAATGAGAATTCATCATAATACATATCTGCTGATGGAATGTTTAGTTACAGGAAATAATATAGATAAATATAAATATACAGGAAAATTATCAAACCAGAACAAGTGAAATTCAAAAGACAATAAAAAGCAGCCAGGGTTAGGGTTAAATCCCTGAAAGAGGACTGTTTTGCACGGCTTCTTTCATTCTTGTTTCTTATGAAACACCGACACAACCAATGAGAGCAAGTCCGAATGGTGGTTGTCGATGTCAAACTGTGTCTCCTCAATGTGTTCCCCAAGCAGAAATATATCCTCTTTACCAATCTCCCCTCGGACGATGTGTAGGACTGTTGACACTTTAGGAGCTTGATCTTGCATTGTTGAAGCTTGGCGGATCACCCTCTCAGCTCTCAGCACCTTATAATAATAATAATAATAATAATCTAGATAAGTGTTCATGGAATATGATATATCAAGTATCAGTTCTTAGCCGGGTGAACACATAGCCTAGTTCAACAGTAATCCCAAGATCACCCCATTCCAGGTGTCAGGCGTGGCAGGGCCTTTTCCTGTTTATCACACATTTTGTCCCACACATTTCACGAAGGTGGGCTACACAAAAATGGGTTGGAAAGCTATACTGTGTATAGCCACGTCCATCTGATTGCCTAGTTAGTTAACATATATTACCCCCCCTACACAATCTGGACTGTGGTCCTAACTTGTATCCCTATTGGCTTTTACAATCTTTATCATCATCATTTATTTATTCAAATATTTTTTCATTTCATTGACAAGCAATTTTATTATGGTCATACTTAGCCTAGCTGGCTATGATTTCAGTAGTACTATCGAAGACAAAAATACTGGTAATATTCCTTTCACAAAATACAACCAATAGTACGGTAATGTTAAATCTTACTTGTGAAAAGTAATCCCCAAATCCTATTGTGGATGGTCCGTTGATTTGAGCAGGAATACGGTGAACAACAGCCCGGTGTGGGTGTCCGATTGACTCGGCTGCCAGATCGACTCGGGGTCCTAGATGCGCAATAATGATGCACTTCCTGTCAACGCTGTTTTTTAAATGTGCATGCGCATTTCATTCATTCCCATGTAATTCCCAAGTATTAACAATCTCTTTTTGTTTTCTAATCTATGAATAATAATCTAATGTACAAATTATTGCTGCCTATACTTGGGCTATATATAAAAGAAGAATCGGTTATCTCCATTCCCTGAACGGGGCGATCCACTTTATTTCCAGCGCTCCCAACACAGAGTCAAAACAGCGACCCACACGCAGACACTTCCGTTCTCCTCCTTCAGAATAAAAGTCCCTAACAGGAACTGGGTTACATATGCATTCATCAGCGCTTTTAGACGTGATTCCAATGGCTTTGTCTGCGCGAAAGAACGGGCTGCGTTCAATGAAATCAAAACCAAAACGGATTGAGCTTTCTTTTTATGTCCATGATTGAGCCCTGTTTATACAAACCTTCCGGGTTTTGTCCGTTGGCTTGTGTCGATACGTCAAGTGTCGATACGTCATCTGTAAGCCCAGGACCCTGAGTCGATCTGGCAGCCGAGTCAATCCGGTACCCACACCGGCATTCAGTTTCTGCTGTAGACGCCACCTGTTGCTGTTCCCGGTTCACCACTCCAAGATGGCGGCCGTAATTCTCGCGTCCCAGCAGCCAATGCTGTGTCTATGCTTTAAGATGTCTATAGGCTGTATGCACTAAGCTGTGGGACGTACTTCCTGTTTCAAATAGTACAGCTCGGCCAGTTCCGGTCTGTGTGTTTATCGCGCTAGCCAGCTGACTTCAATACAGTAAACATGGAACAAGACCGCAAACATCTGAAAACTGTACATTTTCAGAGGCAGGAGAAAACCTGCAGGAGAGCACTGCTGTGTCCCCCACTGTACAGCGTCAGCCAAATTCAACGGGGTGTTAAGTTTTCATGGCTTTCCGAGCCAAACTGATGTGAGGAGTAAATGGATTGTGAACATACGCCGGGATAAATATGTAATCACCACTCACTCCAAGGTCTGTAGCAGACACTTTAGTCCCGACAAGTTGATTGAGCCAACTACTCCTCAGGGTCGAAGGAGACTTGCAAAAGATGCCGTACCGACCCTTTTTGAGTGGAACCAGTTTACGGTCGAAACCCCAAGGCGCAGCGTGTGGGAGAGAGTTGATCGGTTCGTCGAGACTTCCCCTCCGGAAGATGAAGTTGATCAACTTTTCAACGATCACGACTACTGCTCTGTCCCTGAACCGGCTGCCATGGATATGGCCGCATCTGCTGCTGAAAGCGTCACAACTAAAGTAGAGGAGCTGAGAAAGGAACTACAGGAGCTACGTCTCCAGCGAGATTTTGGACTGCAACGGTTTGCATGCTCCGACTCCGTACAGCTATGCACAGGGGGCACGACAGGAAGCTTCAATGATGAATAGTGTGCTGTCTGAAACAATAATGCTACTAAATGGTTGCACAGAACAGTGCCAGCCACACAGGAGCAGTGGTGGTGACTTAGCATCACTGGGGATGAATCACAAAGCTTGATCTAAGAGAAAAAGGTAAATCATTAGAAATTATAACCTCAGCATCATGGGTGTAAAAAACAACTTGGTTCTTATGAAGGTAAGCACTTGAACTGTGCTAGAAAAAGCCTACCATCCTGAATGCTTACTGTTGTATTCTCTCCCTCTTAAAATAAAGATCTGTTTTTTTAAAGCGGACTCCAAGAATCACAATTATTCCACTGTACCTGTACTTCTGCTTTGCAAACGACAATAAATATCTTGAATATTGAAAAGTTGTAGTCTTGTACTCATTACCTTGACTAAATTAAATTGTGTGCGGGGAAAAAAGGGAGATATGAAAAACACTCAAGTTGGTGGCCCTTGAGGACTACACTTAGCTACTGCTCAACCGAACAAACACCACTGAACAGGGATGAACACAGCATCCTGCCTACACTCAAACTGTGTGGTGCCTCGCTCTTCCTCATCGACCTGTAGCACAAGGCTCTCACGGTGACCTGCCCTGTCAGCTTGTCTTTATTGGACACTGAATGAAATAACACATAGAAATTCATTAAGCTTCAATTGTACTGGGTTACTCGCATCATCACTATAACAATTGACTACATGGAAAGTAACGTTAGGTAGCTACCTAACGTTACTTTTGTATGCGAAAAACCGTGGCTGTAAATTAAACTAATATTACTCCCAACACAACAGGCAAAAACATCAAGGCTGATATAAAACACTGGTTAAGAAATATTGTTAGAATTTGCTGTTACTGCATCGTAATACACGTTAGAAAGTGAGTTAACTGACAGACTAGACTTTGACAGTAGCTAGCGTCTGTTAGACGTAGTTTTCTTACCTTCGTAGCTGTGAATGTAGGTCGCAGCATAGGCCTACAGCCTAAACCCCTTCTCCAATTTACTTGTCGGAGTTTTTGTTTCCCTACATAAACTATGTATATCAGTGATATTTATTGTCGGCAGCTCCTGTAAACACCGGTGCCGTGTTCCAATACCCGTACTGTCCGTACTTACTAGCCAAAATTTGAGTACACAGTACGTTCCAATTCAGATCCGGCGAAAAGAAGTATACTTCAAGGACCCGGATGCCGTACGTAGCAGAAGAGGCGGAGCCAGGCTGAGCGCTCAACTCGGAAAAATAGACTAAACTATGGGAAGCAAAATTATCATAAATTCGCTAGACTGGATATGTGTTGCGGATATCTGCAATTCAGTTTCGCCTAGTCAAAAAGAACAGTTCGGATATCCGCAACTACATTCCTCCAATCCACAATTGTCATTTCAGATATCCGCAAACACATTCCGCCTAGGCGAAATGACGTCACGTTTGCCATTGATGTCTATGGGGTTTGTCATTACAGATATCTACAATTCAGTTGCGGATATCCACTATGTGAATTACGGATATCTGCAACTGAATTGTAGATATCTGTAATTCCAGTTGGAGATATCTACAATTTGATTCTGACTAGTCGTAATTCCAGTTCAAGATATCTTTAATTCACATTCAAGATATCTATGGCAAGCCAAATTGTCATTTATGTAGGCCCTACTAAGTTTGACTATCCGGAATTACCATTGTAGATATCAACAACTTCTTTCTGACTAGTCGTAATTACATTTTTATGGCAAGCCAAATTGTCATTTATGTACTAAGTTTGACTATCCGGAATTACCATTGTAGATATCAACAACTTCTTTCTGACTAGTCGTAATTACATTTTGAATAGTTGGAGTTTTCATTCAAGATATCTGTAACGTAATTGCGACTAGTCGAAACGACAGATAGAGATATCTGTAATTCAGTTTTGACTAGGCGAAACTGAATTAACAGATATCTGCAATGACGTCAAGGAAAACGATTGTTCGACTCGTCACACATCTTAAATGACAATTGCAGATATCTGTAATTCAGTTTTGACTAGGCGGAAATGGAAGTTAAAGATATCTCAAACGTCAATTTGAGTGCGAAATTATTGGGCATGACGCGTTTTAGATATCCAGAAATACGTAATTTTCCCCATGCCGCCATAATCAAAGAGAAGAAGTTGGTTCATTCCCGAATGGAAATAAGTCATGGCGTTGACTGTAATCGGAAAATCGAAAAAAACACCAGAAAAATGGCCATGAAATTGAACGAGCCCTCACCCAAGCGGCAACATTCTAATCTGAACAACAATGAAGCCTACCCCGGAACACGACGACGACCTGCTCCGCTCCCGCCTAAAAGTGGGAGGCGGTCCTAATAATTTGTCATTACAGATATCTTGAAACGTCATTTCGCCTAGTCAAAACTCTAATTCAAGATATCCTGTAATTACATTTTGACTAGGCGGAAATGAAAGTTACAGATATCTACGTAGATAATTCTTGTAATCAAAATTCCTTTCAGGATATCTATGACCTTGATAATGGATATCTACAACGTCATTTTGACTAGGCCGTAACTCCAGTTACAGATATCTACAACGTCATTTTGACTAGGCGTAACTCCAGTTAGAGATATCTACAACCTAGTTTCGCCTATAGTCAAAACTTAATTTCGGATATCCGAAAAGGGACTTGTAGATATCTTGAATTAAGGTGAATTAAAGATATTTTGAACTGGAATTACGACTAGTCAGAATCAAATTGTAGATATCTCCAACTGGAATTACAGATATCTACAATTCAGTTGCAGATATCCGTAATTCACATAAGTGGAATATCCGCAACTGAATTGTAGATATCTGTAATGACAAACCCCATAGACATGAATGGCAAACGTGACGTCATTTCGCCTAGGCGGAATGTGTTTGCGGATATCTGAAATGACAATTGTGGATAGGAGGAATGTAGTTGCGGATATCCGAACTGTTCTTTTTGACTAGGCGAAACTGAATTGCAGATATCCGCAACACATATCCAGTCTAGCGAATTTATGATAATTTGGCTTGCCATAGATATCTACAAGTCCCTTTTTGGATATCCGAAATTAAGTTTTGACTAGGCGAAACTAGGTTGTAGATATCTCTAACTGGAGTTACGCCTAGTCAAAATGACGTTGTAGATATCTGTAACTGGAGTTACGCCTAGTCAAAATGACGTTGTAGATATCCATTATCAAGTCATAGATATCCTGAAAGGAATTTTGATTAGAGATATCTACAATTGTAGATATCTGTAACTTTCATTCCGCCTAGTCAACAATGTAATTACAGATACTTTGAATTCGAGTTTTGACTAGACGGAAATGACGTTTCAGACATCTTGTAATGACAAATTATAGGACCGCCTCCCCACTTTAGGCGGGAGCGGAGCAGGTTCGTCGTCGTGTTTCCGGTAGGGCTTCATTGTTCAGATTAGAATGTTGCCGCTTTGGTGAGGGCTCGTTCAATTTCATGGCATTTTTCTGGTGTTTTTTTTCGATATACAGTCAACGCCATGATGACTTATTCCCATTCGGGAATGAAACCAACCTTCTTCCTTTTTGATTATGGCGGCATGGGGAAAATTACGTATATTTCTGGATATCTAAAACGTCATGCCCAATAATTCGCACTCAAAATGACGTTTGAGAATATCTTTAACTTCCATTCCGCCTAGTCAAAACTGAATTACAGATATCTGCAATTGTCATTTAAGATGTGTGACGAGTCGAACATCGTTTTCCTTGACGTCATTGCAGATATCTGTAATTCAGTTTCGCCTAGTCAAAACTGAATTACAGATATCTCTATCTGTCGTTTCGACTAGTCGCAATTACGTTACAGATATCTTGAATGAAAACTCCAACTATTCAAAATGTAATTACGACTAGTCAGAAAGAAGTTGTTGATATCTACAATGGTAATTCCGGATAGTCAAACTTAGTACATAAATGACAATTTGGCTTGCCATACTAAACTTGATCATTGATATCATAATATCATGACTACGACTTTAATAACTTTAATCACAAAGTAAACCCCTACTATAACTTAAATGACAGGTCTAATGCTGCTGTTGTATGTATTTTTGTAGACAAAAAAAAGCATACATGACGTTTAAATAACACCTACCCTAGCATTGTCTGTCTCCGTCAGGAGGAGGAGGTAACGTCAACGACGTCGGCGCATTCTCCACATTTTGCTGCATTAACGAACCCAATATTGCACAACTAAAAAGATGTTTAAACACAACGGGTACTTTATTCCAAACTTCAAAGCGGGATGTTTTTGGCGGGTGACGAGCGGCGACTGTCGCAATCGTCATTTCCGGTAAGTGCACCACAGACTACTCGATTTGGAACAGCAATCACATCTGAAAAATTTGTGTACTCAAGTGAGTACGGATAGTGCAGAAAGTGTACTTCCTTTAAGTATACTCATGGAAGTACGGGTATTGGAACACGGCACGGGTGTAGTACGTTGCCATCTTGGAACTGGAAGCTGTGGAGCTGTATTACGGCGAATCAGGAAGTGCTTGTGCAAGTAGCCTATTGTGTAGACGGAAACGCTACGGCGGAGCGTATTCAAGTTTTCCGCTCTGGAGGGTGTCTTCAGATTTTTGCGTTTTTAAGCCCGAAAAACGCTGTCACCGCCTAAACGAAAGGCACTTCCGATAAAAATATTTTGTCGTTTTTACCCGCAAGCCTCCTCGTGTAAACGGGGCCTAAGCGTGTACCTCATTCATGAAGCACAATTAATGACTCCACCAGGTCACTTTGCACCACCCGACAATAAAACAGCAACAACATCAATACCATTCAGTAAAATATACGTTTTCTTTGACGGATGCTCGCCTGCTTTGCACGATGATCAGATCGGGAAGCTGGTGGCCAGTGCTGGGCGTGCGGCACACTGGCCTTTGCATGCTTGGTTAGACTGCATCAGGGCGTCCTCCTCCCCGCTACAACGTGTTCCCCGTGTCATCCCGGCGACAGTCAAACTAATGTAATTTCAAGCTCTGCCTGCCAGACCTGATGTTGTGTCCACAAGACGTATGGCTCTAAATATCACCATTACACGCAGCGAACGCAGCCACATCACGAGGGAAGTCGACGTTAACCTACGAGCGAACCGAGTAGTTACGGAAAAGAGGGAGAGGGAAGAGAGTGGCGGAGGAGGAGGAAGATAGCGGTGTTATTTAGATGTTTCGCTCTTCTTATCCTCCACCACCCATACTTCATCATCCCTCATCCCTGCCTGCTTGTCCCCCTCCCTTTTCAGTTTTTTGGCTGCACCCAACCCACCCTGCAATCTGCTTCCCCAAACCCCCTCTCGGCTCCGTTGACTTTGTAACTTATAGAGAAGATAATTCAATTTCATGTTCCATTGGCTCGGCCAATGGCAGATCGGAAATAAGCTGTGGCATCAAACTGTTTTTTTTTTTTGTTTTTTTTTCTCTACTCTTGTATCACCCTGTCGATGGCTTTCTTTATCCTATCTCTCGCCTCTCGCACATCTCGCCCTCACTCTCACTCTCTCTCCCTCTCCCAATTTCTCACGAGGTCTCGTATGCAACATAATCATCCATTCTATCCACCCCAACTCACCCACCTGCCCTCTGATAACTCACTTTTCTGAATATTTTTGAGTTTCTGTGGAAATTTAGAGAAAATAAGTTGGAAAGAAAAGTCGTTTTTGTTACATTAAATAAAGCTGTTGCTTCTTTGCTTATTGATTTAAATGTGGTGTTTACAGAAATCTGTCATCTCACACACACACACACACACACACACACACACACACACACACACACACACACACACACACACACACACACACACACACACACACACACACACACACACACACACACACACACACACACACACACACACACAGAAAGTGTGTGTGTGTGAGGGGAAAGAATCATGCGTTCAGCCACTCTAAGCTTTTTCTGCAATGCTTCAGTATTTTGGAGGATTCTCTGTCGCTTTCCATCCATGCTGGAGAAAATAGGGACTATCATGAGGATGGTCACAATAAGAGTGATGGCACAAGACAGTCATCTGCCGGGTGCCAATACTGTGGTGGAAAATGGGCCTGGATGGATTTCAGTTGAACAACTCGCCCCCCCTGTCAGACACAATTACAAAGAAAAAATTATTTGCGTGAGACACGCAAACGCATACGCAAGCACACACGCACACTAACACAGATCAGCGCAGAATATTTTGTGTGTCTGTTCGCAGAAGAGTCTCAATAATACCTACGATTTTGATGGAGGTTTTGATAAGGATAAAGCATTGAAAGGCTCTTCAAATTCACAATACTGCATTCATTCGGGCGATTGTTATGGCAACTAAACCACACACAGATTGCACAGCCATTATGGAATATTGCTGGGCATCCTAGGCAATATTGGACGATATTTCAGGACTCTCTCTGTGGCCTCTTTGATGCTCTTCTATTCATCGTTTTCCTTTTTGATGACAGAACATGTGAACATGTCTAAAGCAACATATGCATTACCAAGGCATGTTTACAAATCATCATCATCAATCATTATAGTCTTCGACCACCTACACACGTTTCCTGGGTGACAGGAACAAGCACAGAAAACATGGATAATGGGAAGAGGTCCGAACTGAAGGATAAGTCTCAGTTTAAGTTTAAGAATGTGATGCTACTCGCTCTTGACGGAGTATCATGTTATGTGCCTGGGTAAGCTTTGAAAAATGAGTATATATGTATTACATTATTTCAGGCAGAATATCACAATTCAAGCCATCCAGCACCACTGCATTGTGCTGTTTTGGTTTCAGTCACTCCACTTACACTGCCGTATAGTGTTGAAGAGATTCCTCATGATTGCATTCGGAACTGAAATAACAGCTTGGAAAGGAAAGGAAAAAAAATATGGTTTGTGTGTCAATTACCAATGATGTGTTCGAATTCTCCCAAAGCAAAATTCATACTATCACCATTATACAGGTCATGACTTGGACAAAGTAAATAGAGATGTGGAGAAAAGTACCAAGGGTTCAAATGAAGGGGGTTCGGATTTCAGGGACACCATTCCTAAAAGTACTATGCTCATGTCATTATATTACCAGTATCTCCAATGCAGTTACTCTGTATGTCAGTATAAAACATGTTTCATGATATTCTGGTATTTACTCTTTGAATGAATATCCAATACATTTTCAAAAATAAATAAATATTTTTTTACAATTTTTTTTTAACAACGATTTGGTTGAGTCTAAAAGTGCCTAATGTTGTTCAAATATATGCATTTGGTTATAAGCTGTAACAATCCATGAGACCATTGGTTAATGCACCTGCTGGAGGGGGCTTTCCAGCTTCCAGCATCCAGTGGCAATTGGGCCCAAAAAAGGCAGCTCCGCTAGCGTAACCCAAGGCGTGACTTGTACTTTCTGAGCCCCACTCTTCTGAGTTAGAACCGATGAATATGAAAACGTAGCAACACATTGGCAATACGCCCACATGCGCTTTCCTATAGGAGGAGTATGGTTGAGGATTATAGAGGATGTATTCTTTCTCTGCTTTAGGTGCTGCGTGGCCCATCGTTGTTTATTGTAATTTGTTGAATCATCCCCGTATATGTGCACATGCTACGCATTTTTTTTTAACTGCAAACTCTCGTCTTTCGGTATCACTTCAGCAAGGAATGGATCGTGCAATATGGTTGCCATTGCCGCAAGAATCTTTTTGGACTCACCATTATTCTTTAGCATTATTCATGTTTCCCTATTTGACCTTTATTCACCCAGGGAGTTACGCAGAGGATCAGATGCTCTTCTACAGCGGCACCCTGCTACTTCCACTAACTTTCATCTCTTTGGTGGGAGGGAGATGCAGCGCGGAAATGGCCTCCCCAGTGGACACCCTGTGGGAACACAAGGGAAATATGCAGGGCCATCCGCCCGTCGTGTTGTTTTGTGCTCTAATTCGTTTCTTACACTCCAAGCAGAAGTGTAACGCAGACCTTTTTTATTTTTACCAGAATGTAATCACCGCGACATATATTACAATAGACAATGAGTTCGAAACGACCGCGGTTGACATGCTTGAGGTGAATGGACATTTCTTTTGACTTTTGAATGTGGCCACTAACCAACAATAGTGGAATATATCAGTCTTAATGTAAGGTTAAAGAATATCTGTGACACATACTGACCCTTGCATTTTGAGCCTGTGTTAAACCTCAATTACTATTCAGTTTCTGATTTGATATTACTTTTTTGCTCTAAAGTGGTTCATGCTTTTGAGTTGAGTCGCAGGAGAGCTAAACATTGGTGAAACACGATCTTCTCCTAAAGCATCCAGTCGGGAAATACTTTAAGCTTAAGGAAGTTTAGGAAATGTACCCCTGGTATCCTGTAGTGCCGGATATCCCTCTAAGCATCCCAGTATGAATTCCTTTATTAAACACAGAAATGTAGGAGCTATCAAGAGAGACCATTTCAGCCTCGCTGCTATGACAACTTCACTCTGTTGTCATAGCAGCAACTTAACACCACACATTCATTTCCCCTCCAAAGGTATAAATGGCCTGAATTTGCCTGAGTTTTATTGTAATCATGGAAACTGTGGGATAATATGCAATGCAGGAACAGGTGGCCACTGAAGCAACAACATTTCTTTCTTTTGAAAGAAAATTTTAATCACAGCCATCATTTTTTATATTGCGTTTTATAATTGTTCATGTTTGAGTAAAAAGATGGAGGAAGGCTCTGGGGATGGAGTGCTGCAGGCTGTACCACATCAATGACCGATTGATTTTTTGCTCTGCTGTGTTTCATGTGCCCATTCATAATTAATGAACCCTGCTGAAGGGATTTTGTCATACATGGCTACATCATAACTAATAATCATTTTAGGTATTCCCCCTCCATTGATGACTTCACGTGTTGCGTTAGCAGCTCATAAATCAGCCGCGGCGTCCATGTTGGATCTCACTCTACTGCAAAGGAGGAGACGCTCTGGATACAAAGACATAAAGAATGCCCACACCCGTATACATATGGAGGAGGAAAACACACAGAAAGACACATATGCCAACACATAAACCTCATCCCCCCCCTCTCCCCTAACACACTCGAATCACATCACACACAAGCTAACAAACGTCATCCACTCCAAAGCACCCCTCGCTGGGCTGCTCCACAGTCCAATAGGTGCGAAACCAGCCGTGAAATTTTCCAGGGGCGGTGGGGCTTGGGGGAGGGTGTGGGGGGGGGTTAATGGGGCCTCGGTACAGGTGGAGTACATAACATCCCAAGGGTGAGATCATGGCATCTCGCCAGGACACAGACCTCTCCAGCTTCGCCGTTCCTCGTCTGTTTTTGCCCTTTTCCGCTCATTTGCTCTTTTCCTCCGCGTTAGGGTCGGGAGGAGGCAGGTTTGACACGGCTGTTTGGAATCCGTGACCACTGGGTGTTTGTGGAAGCTGGTCGGGTAGCAGGAGACCTTTGCAATGAAACAAAGCCTTTGCAATTATTGCAGCCAAGGAAAAGTGTGACCTTGTGACCTTTAGTTTGCAACCTGGTGGGAATTTGAAGGACAGTGAATGTAAAAGCTGTGTTTCTATCAAGTGTATGTCTGCATTATACACATCATACCATAAACAATACACTTATAAAAAGCCAGAAGCATCGACTCTGCGACGCAACCAAACAATCGCAACGCTAAGAGAGGACAACATCACGTGTTAATTATGAATACTAACCTTTGCTACAGTCCAATGTTGATATGTTGTTATTGATTGTACTTCATCAGTATTCACACCTCGTTGTGTCCCTATTATGTTGCATGCAAATCAGAAACGTTTTCCATTTAGGTGTGCCCGTTCATTGAATGTGGTTTCTAAAAACCTTTCTCAGCCTTCTTCCTAGAAGAGCATTTGCAGTGCTAAAGACTCGTGAGCAAAAACTAACTGAGGCACAATGTCTGATTTAACATGGGTATTTGTAAACAGCATACATACATTTGAAAGTGGTGTAGAAAAGCTTTCAAGAACAACCGCACCAGAATCAATGTTACATGCTCTCACACACACACAAACGCACGCACGCACGCACGCACACACACACACACACACACGTCATCCTCCAACTATTTTGTTGATGTTATTCTTTTCTTTCTCGGGAAGCAGGGCTACATGAGGAGGGACCTTGTCATTGCGTCCCATGTTAACCACTTGCTGCCTCTCCTGCTATGTTCCCTCAGTCACTCTGCAAGAGCTCTCTGCACTGAGGTGGCTATTTATAATTCAGTCAACCCGTTTTCCCACAGCACATGCTCGTATTGATGGACTGACGCAGTCACACCTGCACCCCCCTTCTCCCACATCCAGGCACGTGTGCACACACACACATTTTGTTTCGAATAAAAAAGAAACACTCGCACACAAAATCCTACCACGATATAAGCGGTTACTCAACGAGTTAGCTCCGCCGTAGTTATCAATAATTCCAGACACACATTTTAATAATTCATGCCTTGAATTATAGACCTGGACTCGGCCTGTACTTGGTTTTTCCTGTCTATGATGGTGTGCACTTCTCCTTGTTATGTGTACCTTGTATTTGTGTGTGTGTGTGTGTGTGTGTGTGTGTGTGTGTGTGTGTGTGTGTGTGTGTGTGTGTGTGTGTGTGTGTGTGTGTGTGTGTGTGTGTGTGTGTGTGTGTGTGTGTGTGTGCGTGTGTGTGTGTGTGTGTGCTTGGCTGCGTGAGGTTTTAAACTGGCCTGTCTACTGTTGTTTGTCTGAATCTGCATTTTGTATGTGTGTGCCCGTTTGCGTTGGTACTTGCGTGGTTATGGAATTAATTATTTGTGTTGCACAAGGCAGGTAGACGGGTAGCACCCTACATTCAGTAGTGAACTTTCAGCTTTAGCAGCTACCTTATGGTGGACTCATTTGTGTGTGTCTGTGAGTGCTTGTATACACATCTGCTTCCTTATCTGAATGGTAAAATGAATCAAATGTATAAAGTAAGGACCATCAATGAAACACATTCAACCATGAAAGCACTAGGACACACTCATGGAATAAATTATGCAATTCTCAAATCTTGCAAACAGGAATCTCTGAAGGCACATGCGTTGTGCCAGTTTAATCCACATTTACTACTGTGGTGTATTAAGTTGTTCAAAGCGGATTGGAAACTTGAAGATCTATGTTCCTTTTTATGTTATTTTGTCAAAGTTGTTGTCGCTTGTTTTTCTAAGAGAAGAACAGGTATAGGAGTAAAATACCGCAGAAAGATGTAGCAGTAAAATGTTAAATGAAGACATAAAATCCGGGTGACATGGCAACTACATAACAAATGCTCCAAAAGCTGCAGAAAAGACCAGTCGTGCAAATGTGACAGACAGGTTTCAAAACAGACTTCTAAACCAACACGTAAACAACACTTGCAGACACACACACACATGCACTCACACACATGCACACGCAGATGCACACACACACATTTACCTCAACACTTTCCATTTCATTCACTTAACAATTATGCTAAGGAAAGTAAATGGAAGCTGAAGCAGAGTAGTTTTTTGTGTAATGGCTAGAATTTATACCTCCAAACTATTATCAAAGAACAGCTGCCACTTCATCTTTGGTCGTTCCTTAATGGATTTAATGTTATTCCAAAGATTTGTCAGTACATTTTCTCTGTCTATAAAGTATTGTTTTGAATGGTGTGCAGCAATTAAGGCCTTTTTCCATAGTGGTTAAGGTTAAGGGGCCACTCACACTAGGGCCGCGGCCCCGTGCCCGAGCTCATTTGCATACTAAAGTGTAGAACGTTTGGCTAGTTTGACCACGCCATCCGTATTCCAGCATGGAACAGCCCCTTGGCCACGGCACACTTGGGAGAGGTGTGCCGTGGCCAAAGTACAGATGCTAATGAGATGACACGCGCACACACACGCGGATACACAACGTGAGCTGGATGACATAGTCCTTGCGCGACCCTTCTTTCTTTATAGGTCCATGCCCTTCTTCCCCACAACAATCATTTTAAACAATGGCAGCAAGCGGTTCACGAGTGGGTTTACGTTGGTGCGATAGTGAAGTCGAGTGTTTACTTGAAATTTGGGACGACGACAGCATTCAGTTGCAGCTGGACACCACACATCTCGTTTACACAACATTTATCGTATTACGACGTGATGACGTATGTATGAAGGAGCATGTATGCGCGCCCACATTCATTCATTGTTTTTAACACTCACTCGCGGTAAAACAATGTTTTCTCACCATCAAATATTCATAAATCCTAAAAGTTATGGACATGTATACGATGTCTGTGTCAAGAAAATATGTGTTATGCTGTATGGTGTTTGCAGATGCATTGATTTAAAAGTAGGCCTATTACTTATTTATTGTATGACAATGTTTATATGTGAAGCACTTTGAGTCTGCCCTGTGTATGAAAAGTGCTATATAAATAAAGTTGCCTTGCCTTGCCTTATTACCGCTGTATCAGCTGTTCTTTCCCAAATAATTTACCAAGAATGTGTGGCTAGGTAGATGAGAGAAGCAAAGTGAATGCGAGAAGTGCACAAGCAACATTATGTATGCGCCCTTAAAATAGCATCTGAACAACGCGCCACTGACTTTAAACCAGGTATTTCCTGGTTTGTGGCGCAAGTGGTTTCTGAAACTGCAAAATAGCACCAGGGAACGTTTGCGCCAGAACACGCCTCCTCCTTTTCACCGAACCGCCCCTTGGGGCGCAAGATCATTCCCTAATTTACCAACGCGTGGCGCAGGAGGGAAAAGAACGCTCTGCGCCAGTTGCAAACTAGCAAAGACACATGCGCCAGTGATTAAGTCAATTGCGCCGGATGCAAGATAGGGCCCTTGGGGTGTGTTTGTGTTTGTGCAGCCATGCTACTTCCCACCCAAGTCTGTTCGGTTCACCTTGTTCTTTAGCTTCCACTGTTACTGCCCTTTTGCCGCAGTGCGGTCTGTTGATAGCCTCAATTACAGAGTTAATTTACTGCACCTGTCCACAGAATGAGATGAGAAGCAGGGATTTGGCTGCTAAGTGGTGAGTGGAGAGTAGCAATACGGGAGTGGTAGCAGCGTCTGCTCCGGCCCGTGGAGCTGCATGTTGGGAAGCTCTGCGGTGAGATAATGTTTGGCTACAGAAGGGGTGTTTGACGGTGGAGTGCCCGTGATATTCTAATACTCATACGGATACCCGGAGCAGCACAGAGGTTACTGATTAGGTTAAGATGGGCTGCCGGGAGCTAAATTGTATAATGAATAGAGAAATCACGAGAGAGATGCCTTGCATTTACAGTTCTGCAAAGACTGTCTATGCTCTAAGGGGCCTGTTGTGTCGAGAGACGATCAATTAATTTGTCTCTTTTGTTAGGCTGATCAAGGGGGGGAGGCGATTGGATATCTTCCAAACAATATCAGTTTTCTTTATATTTGACGATGTTCTCATCATACAAAGAAGTCCAAATAGTGATCAAGTCTGAGCAATGGATGACAGATAAACCCAGATCAGATGTACGATTGTGCAAACAACTCTGTGGGAAGGGTCCATCCCTATACCAACACATCCTCCCCCCTTCACCCAGATCCTAAGAACCCTGTAAGGAGCCAATAGAGGGCGAGAGATTATCACCATGCCTTTCCCGAAGATGAATGACTATAGCCTTTGACACAGAGGGCCATAACGATGATGACATTCCTGTGTGTGTGCTGCTATTGTCAAAGTGAATGTGGGGAGGCATGTGGGAAGGTGCGTATATGATTGTGTGTATACACACACAAACATGCTTGTGTATTGTTTTGTTGGCCCCCGTGACGCGTCTGCCCTATTCATCTGGCCGCCCAAGCCTCTCTCACTCCAGGCATTGCAATCTATTTACTTATTGGCCCAATCGATTGGACAAAGACCAATCAGCATGCAGGGTGACGTTTGTGTGTTGCTATATTTCAGCCTCGATGTGCTGGCGGATGGAGTTGATTGTCAACTGAAGACAGGACATTGACATGGAACGGCAAATCTGGAATTGAAGCCATGACAAAAACACAATCCTCCTCTTTAGTTACTCGTCCTTGTTGGGTCTGCTGTTGGCCGAGAGGATTTCTTCTTCAATGACTCGGCGGCCAAAACCATCTTGGTGTATTCCACTCACATAACGGTTGTGTTTGCTTTTATCCCCAGAGGCTTGGTAGCCCTAGGCTACTGTGGATGTTGTTTTCTTCTCATTCCCTCCACTGTGTGCGTGTGATTGTCATTGGTTGATGATAAGTAAGATTACTATTTTTCCTCTCTACGACCCGTGCTTATTTTCCCCATGTGGAAAGCAATTTGCCGTCCATTAATTGTGCTTTCACCCCAGAAGCGTAAATGTGCATATCACAAAGATTGCCGTTCCATTGAATGAAACGAAAGCTGCGTGCATGTGGACTAATTTGTTTATAACGCATCTAGTTCAGGTAGGTTAGAGATCTAAATTTTGATAACGACATATTTATGTTCATATTGCGAACCCCATCCTCCTCCATGCATCATATATTATATATCTTATTGGTTGCCGACAAACAATTACACTTTTGGATTATTACCAGGTGAAACTAAGGGGCCAGCCGACTTGGCTCGCTAACCTTTCAAAGGCGCTGCAAGTGATTTCAGATAGAAGGGTACGTGTCTTATGTTCAACAGCGTGACGTGTTAACAAGCTTGGAGGTATGTTGATGTTACATCTCACAGTTTTGAGTACTATAGGTTCAACTGAGTAAAGGAGGACACGTCTTCTGCCTAGATGTAAAACCTTATGGTCATCATGATTCTGAAAATGTATTAACTGATATTAGAAAAAAGTATCTGTTGATGTCAGAATATAGATATTTGTAAGTATGTTATATTTGTAAGTATGTTATATATATCGCTATTTGGGAACGAAAATATACTCACATTTTCTATTTAAGTAACAGGTATAAGAATACAATACAATATTAATCAAGAAACAATGTATTAAATAAACAAATGCATACAAACAAATGAAAACATGACTTAAAAAATGAATACCCCCATTGCGTTCGAATGTCCATTTAGCTGCACTGTAAACATGCCCAGAGCAGCGGCATCTCTTCTCCTGAAGTTAATTAGGTCAGTCAGGGGGGAGTTGTATTGATCTGCTCAGTTAATTGGTCGTTTAACTGTCCATCCCAAAGGCCCATTCACCAGCACAGCTCCTGTTACAGAACAATCAGTTGGTGGGCACGTCTGAAAATGTGTATGCGTGTTAATGCACATGAGAGAAAGCAGGAATTTTGCACAAAACAAATATGAGTTATAACTGTTGATTCAAATATGCATTTCTGTAATATGTATTTACTGGGGATTGTTGGAATGCTAAAAATAAATGTGAATTCTATGTTTAGTTTTTGCTTTGGAAAGGAATGGAGGGACCGGCTGGAGAAATCATTGGAAAATACATTTTAGTGGTATGAAAGTTAAATATCACATTCGTCTTGAAAATAAACTCATCTTCTGGGAGGATTATTCCTATCACACAGTTAAACGAACATGGTTAAAAGATTCTAAAAAAGAAGTATTGATAGCAATAATGAGTCGTAAGTGAATCAATCCGTCAATCTCTGAGCTTATCGTCACTATTGAGTTACATCAGACTATCAAATATATACAGTATATATGTTTGTGGTTCTTTCTCTGTTTCTCTCACTTTCTCTCTCTCTCTCTCTCTCACACACACACACACACACACACACACACACACACACACACACACACACACACACACACACCACACAACACACACACACACACACACACACACACACACACACACACACCACACACACACACACACACACACACACACACACACACACACACACACACACACACGCACACACACACAAATACACACACACACAAACACACACACAAACACACGCACTCACACACGCACACACACTATCCATTTTCAGTAAATACTAAATCAATTCATCATAGTCGTAATGTGTGTCAGTATACACTTAAAGTAGTATGTTTCATATTTCTGTGTATGTATACGTGTGTGTGCATGTGAGCATGTGGGTGTTAAACAGATAGTGTTACAGAAATCGTGTTGACACACACAGATACACTACCGGGGAAGTGAATGCAGTGAAGGCCTTAGTACTGCATTGTCGTGGTGGAAGATGGTTCAGATGGCTGCATGTTGGCGTGGGCGGCCGGACTGTGAGAGACACAGATAGACAGACAGACCCAGCAGACAGACGGTCAGAGACGATCATTTGGTAGTGAGATATCATGTCATTCCCCTGTGTCCCCATATCACCTATATCAGGTTTAAAAAAATAACAGAAAACGAGAAACATGTATGAAACCGGAGTGTGTGGTACGAAACCAGTGACTTGTGATCGGTGAATTATTTAGTAGTCTGAAAGCCTCTCGAACCGACCTACGGTAAGGCCTATTGCCTTGGGGCCCTGTGATTCACATACAGTACGATATAATCTTGCCTGATACCCAGAACTTCTGACAGGACCAGCAGCAGCACCACAGAGGAACAGACACCGTTTGAAGTTCCCCTGTAAGAAATTGTCACTGTTCCTAGCAGATGAAAAGGAACAAGATATCTGGTCGCCCTTGTGTGTAGTTAAAAGTCTCAAATGAATCATGGGGTTTACCGCCAACCGAAGCACATTAACACAAAGACCCAAACAAGCATGCACACCAATTGTCGTTGGTGTGAGACGTCACAATGGATTCTCAGAGAGTGAAACAACCGTGATGCTTCACATCACCATGGCATTTTTCAGATTATAAATCATGCTAAAATAATATCACAATTGCTGTCAGGAAAGATCAGACATCAGGCAGCCGCAAAGCATAGCCGGAACCACAGAGGACGGTGGCTGATGAATTCATTCATGAAGAGAGCTGACAATCTAGTACTCCGCTAATGTATGCAGATTATTTACGTCGGCTGCGATAGAGGTCATCCAGACACTTCTTGATTCAGCAAAGCAAAGTTTGATCTATGTTAGGACTCTGGTTCCACTCAACATTGCCACTCCCCTTATTGGATCGTAAATTACCCTGTCCGCTTTTCATCAGCAGTACCATTGGCGTCTTTTAATGTGTTCAGTTACCCCCGCATTGGCCATACACAATATATACCCACCAACCCACTACTTCAAATGTATTTCTGTTTCTTTTGCAGAAACAGGTAAATACTAATTGCTTTTGCTTCGTGAAGAAGCCCCCCACCATGTGTCCCTCCCCTCAGACACCCCACTCCTTTAACACAGTAGCTCAGGGGGTATAGACCGGGTTGGATGGTAACCCCAAGGTTCCTAGTTTTATCCCCGGCTCCTCCTAGCCGAGTGGCGAGGTATTCTTGAGCAAGAACCCTAACCATAACTGCTCCCGACGAGCTGGCTGTCTGAAAATGAAACTGGAATATGTAAGCCAAGGTCCTCTCGCTTCATATTAACGTGTTATTGCTTTTTCCCCAAACTTTTTTTTTCAGGTAATTATGGTTATGTTTGAACCACTTACTCTCTCAAAGGTAGTCATTTTTGTTTATTTTGATGAGATGGATGTAGAAATCGTGTCTCTTTGAATGACATGTGCTTTCTCGTTCCTCTCTCATCTTCACACCTTGCTTCCAGCCTGGTCTCCTCCGGTATTACTCTGCTTGTTCGGTCTCAGATTTCTTTCCCTTTTTTTTTCCTCCTGTGTTTTTTCTCTCAGCCTGCTTTTCAGGTTCTCTCTACTTTCCATAACCTCCTCCCTCTCTCTCATATCCTATTGTCTCTCTGCATTTAACATTACATTCTTTTCTTTCCTTTCGTTTCTCCTTCCCCCGTTTCTCAGTCCGCATTGTGGATTTGAATTACAGATGTGTCTCTCAAACATGAATGTACTGTGGTAATTGCATTGTTCAAATTACATCAGGCCAGTTTGTGTTGAACAGTGCAGGGACATAATGTAATTGTTATCCTTGGCATAGTGGGCATTACCTGCTCTTCCTCTTTCATCTCCATCATCTACTCTTTGTTTTTCCCTCATATTAAAAACATATAGGGGAACCTGATTTTAAATTGAATTTCAACCCTTTAAACAAACTGAGCTAAAGAAAACCATTTCAACTTTGGTGGAAGGTTAATCAGTCTACCACTGTTTAATGTAGTGCAAAAGCACTGGAGCTATTCGTCAGATGATGTCTGGGGATAAACTACAGGCAGTCCCCTATTGAAGTATTGTAGTTACCACATCTGTATAACGCTTTGCTTGGATTCAGCTGCCTGTCCGGGTTGTTGATACAACCAAAGAGCCACGGTGTTTGTGTTGATGACAACATCATCCAGTCTACCTACCCACAAACAAGATCCTCCACGTCACCCGACCACACTATCATACACACCACCCATCCATCATGCAAGAACCTCCACCCAACCTACCCATTCACGCTTAGATCCTCCACTCTACCCACACACAAGATCCACCTACTAGGGGTCAAAAAAAAAATTCCCGGATGCTATTGGGGTCCTTTTGGGTCGGTAGGGTACGTGTTTGGTAAGCAGGAGGCCTGACGGTGCCTGTAAAATAATGTGAATATATTACATTTTTTTTACTCAGCGTTGATACAAACTGTGACCTGCGATCCAAACGCTTTCAGATTTCTTACTTGAACTGTTCCATCCCTACCACCTACTGATACACACACAGATCCTGATAAGGGAATGCAATTTCCTCCACTCCAATCCACTCACCCAGCCACCTACCCACACCCGAGATCATCAACTCCACCCTCACACAAGATATTGTACCACACCATTGCGTGGTACAATATCTTTGCAGCACTAAATTTAATGCAATTATTTCAAGTAAATTGACTTTCAAAAATACACCTCCGAAAATAATACAGAGGTCTGGATCTTGATGTCCTCAAAACGGTGGACACGGCCATGCAATTAGGCCCACAGATAAGAACTTTCAGATTGGGGTACTGAAGGCCCCTCGAGGGGGCGTCATCCGTAACCTCGAGGACATCTACCGCCGGGGAGGAGCAGGTAGCAGGAAAACGGTACTACATGCTCAAGGCCAGCACAGCGAGGCTCAGAAATGTATTCTCCTGATCCATCTGGTTCCGTAATGGGGCCGTGGCCCTACGCCTGGCCAAAGCTCCCCCTCGATACACCCCACAGTCAAAACACAGGATGAATCCCTTTTGCATCGCGTGGCTTTTTTTTTCTTCAGCACATAGCAAACACACATCCACATCCACAACTACTTTTATTTGACCTTCTCAATGTCAGTATTGTAAATAAAAATGTCCTTAATATTTTCTTTCTGAAACAATAGCCCTTGGCCAAATCCAAAACTGTGCTATAAAATAAAACACAAAAAAGCGTGTAAGGGCGTGTTCACACAGGCAGGTTTTTTTTTCAGGTGCGAGTGGATGTTTTACATTATATTCCTATGATACAGAGTGTTTTTGTAAAAACATCCTGGGTGCTTTTAAAAACACCGCTGCCAGTGGGGTTTTTTTTTACTGCTCTGGGTGGTCTTCAAGTTGGGAAAAGTTCAACTTGCCAAGAAAAAGCACCCGACGTCAGGCAGTTTTTCGACAGCTCACCAATGAACGGGAACCTACGTCACTCGGAAAGTCCTCAAAACACGTAGTTTAAATATGGCTTGCCTCGTGTGGGTGTCTTGCTTTACTATGCGCAAAAGGGTTTCAAATTGACTCTTGTCGAGTCTGAAATACGCACTGAACCGTGCATCATCAAACCGTAGCTCTCGTATCAAACTATGAAATGCACCGTACTGCTGCCGTCCCCGGTTTATATCATGCACCCACAAACGGGAAGGTTCGTCGTTATCTTCGTCGTTGGCATCTAATGCCAAGGGGGCGACAAGGGCTAATTTTCTCATCCTCGACATTGTAAATAGTTGACACTGATTCAGGTAGCGTAGTCAAACCACTTTGATATGGTAACCGATTTGCAACGTTAATGTGCTCTAGAACATTGTGCTCTAGAATGAACTAGACAAAACCCCCCAGTTTTTTAGTTGGTAAAAAAACGCTCAGTTTTTTTAATATAAAAAAACTGCCTGTGTGAACACGCCCTTTAGAGTGGTTGTGTTGGTGTGTGTGTTTTTGAGGTGTAAGTCTGCATCCATATGGGTGTGTGAGTTTGTCATGGTGAATGGTTTGTCATTGATTGCACTGGCTGCTATGAGGCAATCTGATGAAAAGGAGTGAATGAATGATGAATCTAAAAAAGCATGGGAGAATACAGTTTTTCTCAGTCGCTTTGGTACATTTCTCAGATCAGAATTGAAATTCTCAAAACTGTACAATCTTCACATCATTGTGTCGTTTGTGCACATCAAAAAAACAGTTTCTCATTTCTTTGAACAAGTTGCAAATGCTTTGGTACATTCATGCAAATGATTATGTACAATTCTCTGCTCTTCCCTACATTATCAAGTGCTTTTGTCATGTTGATCAAAATGCATTGTAATGGGTCTCTGTTGAATAGTCTCACCCCACAACATTTAGGCATTAGTTCATTGCATACGTAAGTCTTTACATGCAAAATGGTTGAAAAGGTTGTCATAATATGTAAAGCATACATTTCCATTAGACATTTTTTCTGAATCTGTCCTGGATTGGTAAATAGCTACCAGGTGAATCTTGACTTTCTCTAAAGAAGGGAAATGTGTGAAGTGTTAGATCAACCAACGATCAACCAGTTTACTGGAATAGCTCAAAGGTGCATCTCCTGAACCATGAACTGGCAAGTATATATATATATAGCTGGAGCACAACACAATGTTACATTGTCTGAGAATTTGTGGCCCAACAGACAGGAACGTCAGGAGGTGTAGGAAGGCTGCACTGTAATTCCTACAGCAATGCATGTACAGTTTACCGTAAGTAGATTTTCCCATGTTCACATTTCTAGCAATGACATGGTCTGTCAACAAATTACAGTACGAACAGTCAAAGCGTAAATGTGAATCTTGTCCAGTCTCTTGCAAACAATCTCCCACATACAACTAACTTATAATTTGCAATAATTGTCTTCAAAATCTTTAGCCATGGTTTACATCAGAACATCCTTCCAGAGAACACTGTTATATTGACAACATGACTAAGGAATTTGACTGTCTTATCTGTACACAATGACACAAGGACTTGTCATTTTGATGGCACTGACATGTTCATTGACACAGATATTTACTTTTGAGAAACAAACTAAAGATTTTGAGCAAGAGACTTGCTTTTGCATGAAATCCATGGTGTTTTGCTATTTGAATGAATTGGTTTGAGAAATGCACTTACTGTTTTGCAGATTTCAATTCTGATCTGAGAAATGTACCAAAGCGACTGAGAAAAACTGTAAATAAATGGCAAACAGGTCAAGATTGATAAGTAAAAGACTGCAAGCAACTGTATTTTGTTCCATGATAGTAAAAATATGAATGCAATGTAGTACCACTTAAAGGTGAACATACATTGTAAATACTGAAACATAAAATAGCTGTAGATCAAGGACTAACAAAAGGGTGGACAAGCACACTGATAGGTAGATCAAAAGAAGTGATTACAGGATGTATTTACACAGATGAAGAGATTAGGCAAAGAATGGAGCTCCACAAGCAGGGCCATTGCGGTGGAAAAAGAATGGGAGATCTGTCTTTGTGCCAAACGACTTGTGTTACCAGCCTGTGTAATAAAACGGAATGGCAAGACATTGCATCCATGGCTTACACTGAAACTCATGTACACTGAATAGTAGGAAGCGGAAGTGAAAAGTATACATAGCCTATCGGCAAGGCAGTGTCAAGCTGCTCCTCGATGGCAATGGGTCCAAATTCATTGCAAGTCGCTTTAGGATCTGTCAATTTATGAGGATGATCTTAACAGAGCAACAAGCTGAGTTAAATTGAGCTATGATTTGTTGTTGTTTTTTTCCGTCAAGTAATTATGCCACAAGCATCTTCAATCTAACCTCTCAATTGAAGGTGAACGGAACAATTTTTTTAAGGGGCTGCTCGTTTTGTTTTTCCCAGGATTACTTTTCTCTAAATATCACCCTGACTAAGTTAAAACATGCCACTTCTGGGTTGCATGTAAAAAGGATAAAGCTGACTTGAGATATGGGAAAAAGAAAACAGAAATGGAGAAAACATAAATGAGGGGGAACTCTTTCGTTTTAGCACATCTAAGGGTAAGAATGAATAGGATTCACTAAACGTAGAAAGAAAACAGAAATGGAGAAAAATAAATAAGGGAGAACCTTTTAGTTTTTAACACATCTTATGGCAAGAATGAATATAAGTCGTAATGTGAATAAAACGTTACATTCACCTCGTCCGTGATCATTATTTCGGCTCGAGGCATCTAAAATAGGTTTTCACTGGCAATGGGGGTGAAGACGACTCCTCAAACGACCACAGTTCCCCAACTACTTCACAACATCATCAAACGTATCATCATTTTTATCGTGCACAAAATAATAATTTAGGGTTTTACCAAACCCTCACCCGGTCTTGGTAAAAGGTTGCCAAAGTTGGTTTCAGGTTTGAAAAGATGGATAAACCTGACACGAGATATGGGAGAAAAGAGGACCGAAATAGGGAGGACCCTTAATTATTTTTCATTTTCCCCAAAAGTATTTTTGGTATCAGTACACCAGTAAATGTGTCCTCAATGGTGAAGAAACGTATGGAGGGAGAGAGCACACATTTTTTTCACCCATCACTTTTTCACACATTTTTAATTAAATATCAAATCTAAATCTTAAATCTAAATCTAAATTGATATCCTAAATTGAAATAAACATTTTATATATAAATGCTAAATCTTATATCTAAGCCTAAATCTAAATCTAAACCTTAAATAATGAATCCTAAATCTAAATCTTAATTTCCTGTCCAATGCAGGTTAGGATTTAGTTTTAGGATTTCAATATAAAATTTAGCATATAGATTTAGAATTTAGATTCAGCATTTAGATTTAGATATAAAGTTTTCAATTCATTGATACGATCTTGCTTCAGATTTAGCAGTTTGATTAAGGATTTAGATTTGATATAAGATTTAGATTTAACATAGAATTCTTATTGCATCAATGTGAAAAAGGGATAGGAATATTGCAGGGCATATTGGAGGGGTGTTTCTTTGCTGGATTTATAAATGAGGGGGTTTTCATTAGCAGGGAGTTTCAGGGATGAAGTGCTCTGTTTTTGAGTTCTTGGAGGACACCTTGTCTGCTAAAAATTGATATTAGGGAGGAGAAGGGAGTAAATAATGCTGTACAGCAGACAGGTACAAAAGGGGGGTTGAAAGACAGGTGGGGAATAGGTAAGTAGTTGGAGGGCCTGGTCTTTCTCCAGAATGGAGGAACTGATCTTCTTGAATGTTGATCTAATAGGCCAACAGTTATTTCCAGAGACTTGACAGTGTCTTTCTGCGGGGGAAGGCATGTCTATGGTGACCTTCTTCATCAAAGCGAAAAAAATACATGATGTAAAATGTTGATGGCTTACTGTTGACATCTCACTCCCGAAAAAGGCAGTGAGATGTTGTTGTACTTTCTACTACAGCCTGTGCATTGAAAGAAAGCTAAAGGATAGACAAAATCATAACTCATAATTCCCCCAGACAAAAAGAGAAAATAAAATACATTATGGTGAATAAAACAACAATGTGAATCTGAAAGCAGTTTCAGTTTAAACTTTAGAAAACCCGAAACTAACAGACATATACTTACCTTCTCTGAAAGCAGTTAGTGTCCGACAACAGACAAACATATTGACGGATTACGGATAAAAAACGAAACTGAATTTCTACTCTTTTCCACAACATGTTCAATTGCCACCATTTCTTTCAATGGGCATTCAACATGGCATTCACTAGTCACATATACTTTGGAAAGTGAATATAAAGTGTGCCTGCTGCAGATATCTGTTGCTCCCTTGGAGAGCATTGCAGCACAATGTGTTTCATGGTGGTCTTGCGAGGGGTCAAGGATTTGCAATGAGCAAAACTGAAGGCAACCATCTTCAATCTCAGTTTTTCCCAGGTCTTTTGGATGAGTTTTAGTGGAGGAGAGGAAACAGTTCTGTTTATTTCCCTCTATCTCTTTATAATAAGTTATTCGTTCATAATGTGTGAATAACATTGTAAAGAGGGAGTGAAAAAAGACAAATAAAATAACACAAAATACATAAAATATATTTAGTAAACAAAACAATAATACTGGTCGACAAATGGCATCCAACACACGTATGTACTATAGATACTGTTTGACTGTGCCAGTAATTTGGAACGATGTCCAGGTTTATGAGGGAACACAGGGTAGTGGTGCCTGATCTGAAGCCAAATGTCTAGCCAGACAAGTGATCACTATTGTAAATATGATACAGCTGAAAAAGTCAATGAAACATGAGAAACTACTGAATGACTTCAGTGTTGTAATAAATCTATCTGTGAGCATGGCGGGGGGGGGGGGGGGGGGGTGTTACATCACATGGAGAGGCTCCAACTAAAGCCGTAGAGAGTTGTAGTGGAAATGTAATACCCGTACAGAGAATTACAAGGATCACCCTTTCTTTCGATGTCTCCAAACAGACGTGCACATGCATACACACACATGCATGCGCACAGCCACACATAAAAATACAGTGTATGTTAAAAGGTGCATTGTGTAAAATTGAGGTGGCCACTAGCGGTGAAGTTGCAGATTGCAACCACCTGAATCGCCCCTCCCTTTTTCAACGACTGCAGTGGCCTGTGCAAGCCTGTACTGCGACGTGTCCAATGATTGAGGCTCCTTGATAGATTTATGAATTGTATTTATTTAGTATGTAAATGTAGAACTAGTTCAAGTAAAGTCCTTTTATTTTTTTCTAACGTCAAACATCGTTTTGTGGAAAAAGGGGCCTTTGTTTTAAGGTCTCAGGGTCAGGGTTTTTTTTTCAAGACAAACGTTCTCAGAAAGACTGAGAGCCTCTTATTATTAAGAAAACTAGGGAAACCAGCTAAAACTAATGCACTCCCCTTTATCATAATCCCTCTCACCCAAGAACTGCCATTAGCTACACAAAGGGTTGATTTTCTAGGACACTAATAGATAACCCCACGGTGTGTGTGGATGTGTGGCTCTCCGTCTGTGCAGCGGTTGATGTCTGAGAAAGTTAAGCTTCAAGGGCAATATCGTATAACGCCACGGTGGGTGTGAATGTGTGCAGCGGTTGATGTCTGTGTCTGAGAGAGGGTTCAGCTTCGAGGACACTGACAGTATAACCCCACACAGAGTGTGTGTGAAGATGTGCGCTGGCCCGGAGCTCCTGGCCTGCAGTTGAGTTTGATATCCATGTCTAAGAGGGTTAAGCTTGTTGGATGCACAGTGTATCGCCACGGTGTGTGGCGAACACCACTCAT
>OLKM01000607.1:170337-210337 GCA_900291075.1 Melanogrammus aeglefinus
GACACTACATGACGACATTAGATAACATTACACTGCATGACACTCACATAAAACATAAAATCACAGAACAACAACACCTTTGACATTTTCATAATGGCCAAAGGACAAGAATTTGTCTGGTGGAGGGTTGGACAAACAAGCTTCACAATGATAAGTTCATGGTGCTGTTGCCATAGCTGAACTTCTTAAACAAGTTGTTCCTACTAGCAAAGTCTGTTCAAGGTTTGTTGCAGAAAAGTAGGGCAAAAGAACTGCAAAAACACAAAAACATAGCTTGTGCAAAGATGACAGAGTTCAGGTTTGTACATACATCAATATAGCAGAAGATAAAAAGAGATTTGTCTGGTTTGAATATTTGATATTCTGGTATTTGGCTCATAATAAAATAAACCATCATGTGCATGAGCAGGTTTAACAGTCTTGAGAGCGGTGAAATAACTTGGCACAGCTATGACACCGTCTCTAGGGGGTGTTGGCCTAAAAACGGCATAGCATGACATCATGACAGCCCCCCGAAACTTAATGATCACTCATAAAACATTCAGAGCCTAGCAAAGTGGTCTTATCTATTGGATGGAGATATGGAGACGCTTCCAAACGAAACAATCGTTGTGTGACCGTGGATAGGGGGGTTTGTTCTCCCAGTATTCTTGTATCTAATTTGTTAAGTAGTTTCGCGAGGCCTGGGTTTTACTACAGCCTCCAATAATACAGCACCCTTGCAAAGCTTTCTCTTCTTTTAATTTTTTGAACTATGAACAACCTGGCGGCCAATTCTTCAGAAGAAAAAACAACAGAGCTTATTGCTCCATTGCTGTAAATGTAATTTTCAAAAATTGAAATAATGACTTAAAATGACATTTGCGTCTTTGATTATTTTTGGGGATATTTATTAAAATTGACCTTTTCTGTAATCTTTCTATGATTTTCTGATAACTAAAATGTTGGCCTTTTCGATTGCACTGTTATAAGAACAGAATTATCTTATATAAATCATTAAATGCTATTACTATGAAAGTATAGCTCTTGAAACTAGTCAGTATGTAAGGGATAATATACTGACCAGGTTATCGAAAATAAGGTTATCGAAAATAAGCCCCTGTCGGGGCTTATTTTCCCGATAACGATCTACACATTATCCTGCTTATTACACGGCTACATGCCGAAACGAAAAAATAACTGTCTTTTTACAATTTATTTGTAACCAGCATTCGTAGTGTTGATCATCAGAAAAATAGTCCTCCAAAGACATTGCGTGACTTAGCAGGCGAGTACGCAGGGGTTGATGAGTTACCGGACTATTTGCGGAGTGCTAAGAAAGACGGCAAAGATCCACTTACCTTGACAGCGGTGAATTATACTTCGCAACGGTGAATTATCAAATACTGCCGGAAGTTGTGAAGGGCCCATGCAAGTGAACGGAGCGTTCCACGGCATTGAGAAGAGCGTATAATAAATGTATATATATATATATATAGTCTATACATCAAAATAGCCAAAGAACATTTAGGTGTCTAAACACATCAGTCTAAGTGGATGTCAAACATAACACAAATTTTAAATACCTGCAATGACTAAATTGATTGAACCAAAGTAAAACGTTGAGTGTGTGATGATTGCTGTACTAAAGAGTGAGAAGAAGCATCGAGACATGTTGCAGACCATGCCATTTGCTTCGGGACATCTGTGTCCTTTTGTAGATGGTGATATGTGGGTGGTCTCACTCTGCTTATCTCCCCCTTTGAGGTTTTCAGCATTCAGCTGCAGGTGGTTTCCGACACTTCCTGGCAAAGTGACGTAAAGTGGTCTGCCACTCAGCGTTACCTTCAAGAGCCGTATCTGTGTACTTCTCTGTATGTGTCATTATATATACGGCGTATGATTCTGGGGCTATAACCCTACCTCCGTACCGCAATGTTCACGAATGGATTCAGGCAGAGACTACCGGCAGTGATGGGGCATGTGTGGAATGAACACGCAACACAAATGAACAAACCAGGAGCGAAAAATTAAAAGAGTTGGAAAATTGACGTTTTGAAATTCTTCAACAAAATCGATGCTTACATTCCAAATTCTGAAAAATGCAGCTGAATCCAGGCAGAATTAAAACGAAATGATGACCCAAAACCTTTTCTGTTTTGTTGTGTACCTGCATACACCGAACCATTCTATTCAAGTTAGCTGAGGAATGCTTACGTACACACATCCACGTCAGGTGTAGCTAATCTGACATGGCTTGTAACTCCAGTATCTACCCTAAATATGATTCATCTGTGGCTGTAAACTCATGTTCCATTCACTGCCAGTTCATGCCAACATCATTTAATATTAAAAAAAAGTCAACTTTCATAAAAGTTGCTTGTAATTTGCCCTCTAGAGTGTAAATAAGCTCTGGCACTCCAAACGGAACATAATTAGAGTTAGTTGTTTACACCTGTGGCCCTCTTAATCTGACACAAATGTGAAATAAGCCTGTTGGCTCATGTAAAACAATAACACTCTCCCTTTGCATAAATATGTAGATTGAAGTAGAACATGAAATGTAGAACAGATGTATTTTTTTAAGAAACCGCTTAATTGTGCCATTTAACACAAACTAGCTTGCAGTTGTGTTCATACATAACTAAATATCTCCATCCACCAGCATTCACCAATGAAATCTGTGTTATGCAATGCATTAATAACGTTGGCATTGTAGATAATCAAATAAAAAAATTTGCATGCTCGGATTTGACACAATGTTTCATATTGCAATCACAAACGCTGCTTGTATATAGGGCTTCAAATCATTCGAGCTCTATAGTCGTAATAATAGCCTCATAAGTACACTACTTGAAGTCGATTGCAGTGGCAATCAGGTCTTGCTATGTAGGAAATGTCATGCATGTCTATCACAGTCTAACGGGCTAATCAGATGGATGGCGCTTGGTGCGGCTCTGCCCTCTATGGCTTGCCAACCTCATGCACTGGTATGCACAACACCACAGCTCCAGGCCCAGCACTCTGTGCAGTGAAGTGCTCTTGATCTAGTGCTGTGTTAAGGGTCGAACAATGTGGCCTGTAAGAACATCTCAACTGGTCCATTAATGTCGCTGTACCTCTTCATTTCAGTCTGGTTTTTGGTGGGTTTTAACAAGTTAAGGCAGTTCTTGTGAGTATCCATGCACGCTTCAGCAGATAGCTTTGATATAGCAATAATAGGACATCAACCAGGATCCCTCTGGAGAGCTGTTTCTGTTAATATGTTTCATTGTTGATGCCTCAAAACACGTAACTTTCATTCAACAGATGACACTACAGCATAGAAGTGCTACAGTCTGTCACGGCTTATTATTTTGTGCTGTGGTCACTGATACCTCCATTGAGGAAAGGTGCCAACATAAGCACAACTAGAGTCAAGAGAGGTAGAACCCTGTTAGTGACTCCGAGCTTTAAAACGACTAGAGTTTTCGCCCGCGAGTTCTCAGGGTACAAATGTCAGGATATGTTGTTCACACCCCTATAAGGAGAATATCAGGACTTACACGTGTGTCTGAAAGCAGCAAGTGTGTGAGCATTTGATTACATTATAAAATTAGTCAATTGATGGTAACAGGGGTAATTGTTCAATGGAAAGTGTAGTATACTATGTATGCAAATCAATTATTAAATAGCTTTTACTGTTATTCAGGGCTGAAAAGTGCATTGACATTTTAAAATGCAAGGCAACTGCTATTGGTTACTTGAAAATAATGATCATCATAGAGATTAAACATCTCTTCCAGTGTCCTGGCCAAGACAGGCAGCAGTAGCCTACAGTCACACATAGCATACACACACAACACAAGAAAAATAAAACAACTAAAACATTCTGCTCAAGGAGGTGAGTAATATTACATTTGAGAAACAAAGTGTAGTCTTGTGGTGGACTCTAGTTACATAATTCAACATACTGTGTTATTGACATGTTTTCGTTCTGTGTTATAGGGACACTGTCTCTCTAAGATCACGTGACTTGTGTGTTGATATGCCGGTCAGCGTGATGTTTGAATTTAACGGTTTTTATACAACAAAATGAACGACCTGCCGTTGCTTTTCCAGGTGAGAAATTGCCTCTTCCCTTCTTTTATCTAATTTCTACAGTTTATAGACAGACGTCTTACCTGGGAGAGTTTGTCGACGGCGGACCTGTTATGTTAAAAACAATAACGTCTTACCTGGGCGAGTGTGTCGATGCCTTTGGCTTGATGTGCGTTGTGAGTGCGTGCGTGTGCGTGTGTGTGTGTGCATGTGTGTGTGCGCTTCCGTGTATGCGTCGTTGCCTTTGTCTTGATGTGCGGTGTGTGCGCTTGCGTGTGTGTGTGTGTGTGTTTGCGCGTGTTTGTGCGTTTCTGTGTATGTTCGTGCGCATGTGCGTGCTTGCGGTGTATGTATGTGTTTTTGCGTGCTGTGTGTGTACATGTGAGCAGCAGGCAGCTTGGCACATGCGCACTGACCAACTTGAGTAACTGGTGTGTCAGGCCTGCAATAATAGTAGTAAGATGGCTTTACAACTTCCAAATGCCACGTCTTTTGACCTGCCATTTCACACGCGTATCACTTTTGAATACTCCTGCAATGCAGATGAGATACTACTTATATAAAAGGCTAATATACAGTATAAAAGTGCTGATATTCATGAATCATGTCAATGAGTCATACAACATACAAGATGAGGCCAGTTGAGGTAAAATATGTTGCTCTGTGTGATCCAGAATTAATCTTATTTCAGCTTTAGATTCAGGATTGCTTTGAGAGGCTGCTGTGACCATAGGCCATAGAAATATATGTTCCCGCTATTTTATGTGTTGTTTTTTTATTTGCTTATGTTATTGGGAATGTTAAAAAATCAAATTGGTGTTTCTGAAGGAAAAATCAAAGCAGTGGGCTGCGATAACCTCTGTACTTCAGGTTTAATTTCATGCCTTTTCCAACCTCTTTCGAAAAAATACCCCTACTTACTGGCTACCAGAGACCAAAAATCTAAAAGCCGGGTGACCTCCTGTCTCTGTTCCTTAGTGCCCACTAGAAGCTTGTGTTTAGACTTTTTCAGGCTGTGGACAGTAGATGTGGAAGGTAAAAGAAGATTCAACCTTCTCTAAAGTCATCCGGCGCTATTGGAAAGTACAGCGCGTGCGTCATCATCATAATTGTCAGATTCATTGTGACATCGTTTATGTTTTCCATCGTTTGGCCACACATATTGTACATATTAAAGAGAAGCGACCTCAGCACATAACGATTAGATTGAGAGACCTCATAGACATCAAGAGAAACAGTTGTTTCTATGTAAAGGACATTAATAATAATAATAATAATTTCTCTCCGTCTTTCTCTGCACTCAAGGACACCGTACAGAGGTACACAAAAGTAATTTGAAAGGAACACAATTTTAAAAAAAGAAAGAAAGAAAATTGTAATAACACAGACATAGTAATTGGCATCAGGTGGAATAGGCAGTTTTGAACGGATGGGTTTTGAGATGTGATTTGAAAAGTGGAAATGAACTGATGTTTCATTCCAGAGACGGGGAGCCGAGCGGCTGAATGCTCTGTGCCCCAGGGTGGTGAGACGGGCAGAGGGGACAGACAGGTGTACGGAGGAAGAGGATCTGAGGGAGCGGGAGGGAGTGGGGTACGTGGACGAGGTCAGAGACAGACATGGGGGAGCGAGGTTGTGGACAGCCTTAAATGTAAACAGGAGGACTTTGAATTTGAGACGGGGCTGAAGCGGGGGCCAGTGGGGCCGCTGGAGGACAGGGGTGACGTGGTGGATGGATGGGGTTCCAGTTATAACGCGGGCAGCTGAACTCTGGACCAGTTGGAGCTAATTTACATTAGAGAACGGGAGACTGTTTACAGGTTTTTCCTGTGGATGTAAAGTGTTGTTCAAAAGAACATTGACATATTAAGTTAATTCTGAATTAAAAAACTAAAAGACTATTCAACCACAACTACATTTGTTTAATGCATAATAAAAAAATACTATTATAAACGACACCGCAAAACAGACCTTATTTATTATTTGGCCCATCCATAGCAAATGGCTGATCTTTGTAAGACATAATGGACATAGTTTAAAGCGCATTCACACAGAGACAGATCTAATAGATCTTTCCAATTAGAATTTTGATATATACTGATACAGGCGTCGGCGCAGAAGGGTACTGAGACACACTACTACCGTTGCTGTAACAAATCTGGGTGTAATCTGTATTCTGATCTTAACCACTATCTGCCCTGTCAGTAATTAAGAAGTGAGAGACAGCCGATAGGGAAGGGGGTTTGGCGCGACACCGCTTCTGCCCTGAGGGTAAAGAGTTTTGACGCGAGACCACTCGCAAGTGCGGACAGATTGCAAATGAGATGCGAATGAACACGTCCTCTTTATCCAGCTGGCCTACGGCCACACAACTACAGAAGGGTAACTGGGGATTGAAGGCAATAGAGAGACAACACGAGCGCAAGAGCCTCCTAATATGTTTTTAACACCAATTTTATATCTCTACTGTGCGCTGGGGTGTGTAGAAGATTTCATCCTTTAGCACCCAAGGGAACTTATTTAAGACCCCACAAAGGAAATACTGTATCTGAACTGTTCCTACTGTGAGGTAAGTCACAGGAACCGAACCATTAGTATCAAGCCAATGCCAGAGGAAAAAAAATATTGCAGGTCGTTTTTCTACATTAACGCTAGTATCAGTTCTTTTTGAACTGTGCTGAGACCTATCCAAGGAAACAGAAAAACCTACCTCCTGGCGAATTGTACTGTTTGTCTCAACCTTATATTTCAGCAGCTGTCCTTAACTGCCCATGCTTAACTGTTCATATGTCGATACCATCTCAGTCAAAAAGGGGATGGATTGGGTAAGGTCAGAAGTGCTCAACTTCCAGCTGAAAGCAACTTGGTTTGATCCCTAAAATCAATGCAGATGCCTAACCACTGCTCGTTAATGACTATATCCCTATTCACTTTTTTTTCCAATGCGCTGGGTTTTTGTCACTTTGGACAAAAGAAGTTAAAAGTGCTCTACATAATCCCTAATCTTTATATTGGACGACCCAGCAGTGACTTTTACGTTCACAAATCTGCTATTGAAGACCTTTCCCATCACAGTAACAATTGTCCAGAAGTCTTAGCTCCGAATAATGTAGAACCATTTGAAGAGCACCACGGGAAAGGGGATTATTTAAGTTTTCATTTCGTTGATGAACAGAGAACAAGACCAAATGTGGATTGCACTCTGAAGTACTTGCCTAGGATTGAGGTAGTTTGGTAAATGCCCTAAAAGAACTACGTCTTCCTACAAACTTGCAGTTACAGTTCTAAAGAAATGTTAAATTTTCATCATACAGTCACCCCGATATAAGACTAAAACAATGTGCAATATAAGGTGTTGTTACAATCAATAATAAATAAGTACTTAACCTAACCTTCTGGTGCAAGGTGTTAGTCAGGTGTTTGTCGACATGGGATCCAAAATGCTCTCAGCATGTATTCAAAATGATTATCTTTTCTATTATCTTTTCAATATTAACATTGATTTATCTCTATTGCTCGCAAGGTAGTGTTGCCAGCACAAGCATGCACACACACACACACGCGCGCGCACGCACGCACGCACGCACGCACGCACGCACGCACGCACGCACGCACGCACGCACGCACGCACGCACGCACACACGCACGCACGCACGCACGCACACACACACACACACACACACACACACACACACACAAAGAAACACACATATATGACCTGTAATCTGCACACATATGGACTGAGGAGATGGTTATTTGTTTTTGTCTCTTTCCAGCCCTGTGATTCAAGAAATGGTATTGGTTTTTGAGTCAAGGGAGAGATAGAGAGAGAGAGAGAGAGAGAGAGAGAGAGAGAGAGAGAGAGAGAGAGAGAGAGAGAGAGAGAGAGAGAGAGAGAGAGAGAGAGAGAGAGAGAGAGAGAGAGAGAGAGAGAGAGAGAGAGAGAGAGAGAGAGAGCGAGCGCAATGCAGTGGTGTTTCAAAAAAACAAGAAGGGGAACCATTGGATGATCTAAGGGGGTGTCACTAGACTAGCATTAGCACTTTGACTTCCAGTCAAACTAGCACTTATCATCATCTTATTGTTTCCCTACAGTAGAAAACATAGGTTAGTCTGCAGCAAGTAGGGCAGATAGATGGATGTACCAGCCCAGCCGCAGTAAATTAACAGGTCTCACAAAAGCCATGTTTAACAGTCCACACAACATTGAAACACATGGTAAGCGATTCTAGCATGGTGTAGCATTTGTGTGACATAGATTTGGAAAAAAAATATGCAACATAGTCATATCCATCAGAATCGAAACACATCCACAATAACAGAATCTATATGTATTTATCAGCATTTCCTTAGGGAGATAATCCAACATGGTATTCCAGCTATACAATTGACTATAGTGCACATGAATAAATTGATGTTAATGTGGTCGGGGGACAGTAGGATTCTAATGTAAATGTTTATGCTTGAAATATTTGCAGTCTACCATGGTAACCACTTTACTATTACCAATGTGTATTTTAAAGTAGTGTTGGCGACATGTTTTCTTTCAATATAGGCCTACTAGTCACAAGTAAACACAAGGTCCTGCAACATGAGCTATCCATATTTAGCACAGAACCCATTTTTTTTTTGCTAAAACAGGGAATAATTAGAAAGACATTAGTGCCATGCATCGTCAGGGGATATCAGGTCCTTGAACCTTTGCGGTCTATAAATCTGGGCACCGAGCCCTTGGTTTCTTGGGCTGGAACACCCTGTAGCACATGACCCAGTAACACGTGTGCACTCTAGCGGCTCCACGGATGATCTCTCCGCTGCCGGTGGATTTGCCCCTTCAGAGTGACACCCTACACCCCTAAAGCTGAAGGCTTTGCTGTTGGACAGGCCCGTGAGTCCCACATGGGCCCAACTCCGTCACCTCACACGTGTGGCCAACGGGCTGTCTGCCCACTGCCACACACGGTTTGTATTGAGTGTGCGTTTTAGCTCTCTTCCAAACTCTGTTTCACTTTTTTGTCTTTTGATGACAGCACGCATAGAGGTCTGAGTCTTATTCCCTTAGAATCACTTTTTTTTCAGCGGTGAGAAGGGCGCTTATAGCAGTTTTTTCGTGCCGTCTCTTCCATCGATTCGTAGCCAGCTACAGCTCGATAGCGTTTCTCGAACTGTTCCGACGGATTCGTCTATTCGCCTTAAAGCATTGTTCTTTTTGACAATATTATACATCCACGGCTATCTTCCCTCCCTTTTCTCTTTAGTCATCATCCACTGACCTGTCAGTTTGAATATTTCCCTGTCATGCCGCGCCTGTTTCACTCTTTCTGAGTATCTGCAGGTTTATTCGTCCCAATTTACACCTTTTGGACTCCTAACAGCCTGTCTACGTATTCGTCTGTCATTCTTTTTCAAAAGCTGCCAGAAGGCCTTACTTTTGGTCCGTGTGGAAAACCTCCATCTTGAGGCCGTCCTGACCCATACTGAGCAGGAGAGAAGAGGTGCACCATGGGTAACATGGTTCTGTAAACTAAAGAATAAACGAGAAAGTAAATTCAAATCAACTAAATACGTTCAATTTCTGTATATGATATTGCATATTTTTGGAATATATATGCTTTTTGTCTTATTCTGAGAGTGTATTCTGATTCTGTGACTGAAGGGTATGTTCGGTTTAATGTATTTCCCTCTAATTTTGATAAAACGGTCATGGCGTAGTGTACAAACTACACTGAAACTGCTGTACTACTCACACTGTGAATAAGCTCTGTAACGGTTGACTGAATCTTTAACTCTCTTTTTTACACCTTTCAGGCATTTATGAGTTGTTTTATCGAAAGCGACTGTGAATATAGATACAGATCATTAAGGACCAGGTAGGGGTTATTCATCTTGCTTAAGGATGTTTCCAAACCTTTTTTTGCGCATCCCCATTTTAAAAATAAACTTAACTTTAGGTTTTACATGATCCCCCTCTAGGCCCTTGACTTACTTGTGTACACTTTTACAGCCATATGTATGGTAAGAGGGTTGAGCTGACGGGGACGAGCGCATCGCGTCACACATGACACATGAGACTGGGGCAGGAACATGAGCAGTGGTCTCAGAAATGAAGGTCATCTCTGAAGAGTTTGATATCCTGGCTCGACAACGCTGAGTCGTCGCTTACACAAACATAGAAACAAATGAGTCTATTGAATTGATGGTATGTTCTCTGAAAGGGAAGGGGAAACAATCCCTCTGAGAAACCATGGTAGCTCAGTAAGCTGTAAATTTCTACAACTACAACTACTTATTACTAATATACAACAAAGACTGGAGGTAAGTTATCTTATTTCTCTCTCTCCTCTCTTTATATGTCTCTCTCTCTCACCCCATACACACACACACACACACACACACACACACACACACACACACACACACACACACACACACACACACACACACACACACACACACACACACACACACACACACACACACACACACACACACACACACACACACAATTCCAAGGGGATATACTTGTGGAAATACTCAGTGGAACTGCCCTATTACACATGCCCTTCAAACTCCCATGGTCAGACAGACACAAACACACTCACACACACACACACACACACACACACACACACACACACACACACACACACACACACACACACACACACACACACACACACACACACACACACACACACACACACACACACACACACACACACACACACACACACACTCTCTCTCTCTCAAACAGCCATCTCTATATTAAATCTGAATTAAAACATGCCAGTTCGTTTCCCTAGCAGGTCTCACCTAGGTATGATAAACGGGATAATGCTGAGGCAGCCATTTTGTCACGACTCATTTTCTGTCGTCACATGGTTTGGCTCTTTCTTAATAAAGACAAAATCCTGCATTCCCCAATTTATAGTCTGTTCCAGCACAATACAAATCCCAAGAGAAAACATTTAAATGGAGACTTCAACAGTATTTCAGTCACAGTAACAGCAAAGTGCTCATCCAATACCTCATCAACTATCTGTAGTCCTTAAATATTTCTTAATCTCACAACATCTAACCCCTACTAGTTATTTTTTGGGATATAACAGAATGTTTGAAATCGTGAGTGTCCTTAAAGAAAATAATAAATTATTTTAAATATAATTATTATTAAACATGTTTATAGATTAGAAACAAGGTTTTTCCCATATTATGGTTTTAACTGTTTTGTTCTACTTAGTACTACAGCTGTAATTCCTCTGTATTTACCTTCTTATTACCAGTGGTAATTACCTAGTAATACACTATGATTTAGCATATATTCACTGGGTACTCTGCATTTACCTTCTTATTACCAGTGGTAATTACCTAGTAATACACTATGATTTACCATATATTTACCAGGTAAATACCTAGTAATTAGGGGACGGTAAAAGGAAGGGTTACCAAAAATGTTATACACTGGCACATGCCTTGCCACCCATACCTTCAACCCCTACCCCGCCCCCTCCCCCCACGCTCACACACTGACACACACACACACACACTGACACACACACACACACACACACACACACACACACACACACACACACACACACACACACACACACACACACACACACACACACACACACACACACACACACACACACACTCAATGTCCTTACTCAATGACGGTATGTGTATCCACAGGCTATATACACTGTAACATGCACTCGGGCCTGTAAGAAGGTATTTAATCACAAATCACTCCCAGGAAAAACAAGGGAATTTCATAACAACGGCACAGACACACACAGACACAGACACAGACACAGACACAGACACAGACACACACACACACACACACACACACACACACACACACACACACACACACACACACACACACACACACACACACACACACACACACACACAACCAAGCACACAGGTAGGCATAAGGCTATATTATTGATGGATTGACAGCTTAATCTCAAAAACCTAGTTTAATATTTCAGAAATGAGTGACAGGAAAGTGAAGAAGATAAGATTTCAGGGAGCTGTGATTTTGGGTACATCTGGTGAACATTACGATTTTATGAAACATCTAAATAAATATCGGAACGAGAATCTCAGTGAGATTCGCTCGGGATTTTGGTATCAAACAGCAAATATAGCGGCTTTAGAAAAATAACAAAAAGATAGACGAAATGTGCCAATTCTCCCCACTCATTGACAAACCTTCCCTGACTCCCCCAATTGCAATTTCAATCATCCATCCCAAGCCCTCCTGAGTGATGATCTTTGGAACATGTTTGACCATTGCTCGATTGCTGCTCTGCAAACAATACAAAACATCTAAGCTATGAGTCATAGTTTGTGGTTTCTAAACGAAATAACTCCCCTTTAAAGTTCTCAATCTACCATAAAAGAGGTATCATGTTTCGAAGTATATCATGCTGTTTTGTCCCACAACAGATATGCTGACGACAGTGCACACACCAGAGGGAATGCCGCCTGGAATGTTCAGCCGCCAAAATGTTGTCCGTTGGCTATAAATCTAGGTTCAAACGATCGTAAGGTCTTCACTGACAGGTCTTCACTGACATTTTCAACCTGTCTCTGGAACAAGCCGTTATCCCATCCTGCTTGAAATCTGCCACAATCATCCCAATCCCTAAAAAGTCACCCACTACCAGCCTCAATGACTTCTGCCCCGTAGCACTCACCCCAGTCATCACCAAGTGCTTTGAGAAACTGGTTTTGAGACACATCAAAGCCTGTCTTCCCCCCCACCCTGGACACACACCAGTTTGCATACCGGACTAACAGATCCACGATGACGCAATAGCCATCGCTCTCCAATCAGCGCTGAGTCACCTGGAGAAAGAGGGGAGCTACGTCAGGATGCTCTTCATTGACTTCAGCTCAGCTTTTAACACAATAATACCAGACATTCTGATCCCCAAGTTAATCAACCTGGGGCTCCCACCACCCACCTGCTCCTGGATAAAAGACTTTCTGGTCAACCGACCCCAGCAGGTGAAACTGGGTCCTCACCTCTCCTCCTCCCGCACTCTCAGCGCTGGCTCTCCCCAGAGCTGTGTGCTGAGCCCACTACTCTACTCCCTCTACACATCCGACTGCAGTCCCACCCACCCAGAGAACATCTTTGTCAAATTTGCTGATGACACAACGTTGGTGGGTCTTATAACAGGGGGAAACGAGGCGGCCTACAGAGATGAGGTCCTGAAACTTGGTGAGTGGTGTGGTTCCAACAACCTGGTACTGAACATCACAAAGACCAAGGAAGTCATCCTGGACTTCCGACGGAACAGAGCTGCCCCTGCCCCCCTGTACATCAATGGTGAAGGTGTGGAGCGAGCGCAGTCCTTTAAATTCCTCGGTCAACACCTCAGCGCTGGTCAAGAAGGCCCAGCAGCCACTACACTTTCTGAGGGTGCTCAGGAGGGAGCATCTAAACACACAGCTGCTGGTGACCTTCAACCGTTCCACCATCGAGAGCCCGCTGACCTACGCTGTGTCAGTGCGGCACTCCAGCTGCACGGAGGCCGACAGGAAGAGACTGCAGAGGGTGGGAAACGTCGCGCAAAAAAATCATCGGCTGCCCTCTGCCTTCCTTAAGCAGCATCTACGGCTCCCGCTGTCTCAGCAGGGCCAGAGGCATCCTGAAGGACACCACCCACCCTGGCTACCATCTCTTCAACCTGTTGCCCTCTGGCAGGTGCTTCAGGTCCATATATGCCAGAACAAATAGACTCAGGAACAGCTTCTTTCCCAAAGCTGTCACCATACTGAACTCAGATCTGCCCTGATGTTTGTTGTCTGTTTGTGGTCTTTACTGTGTGTTTAAGTTTTAATGTGTATTTATATTTATTTATTTTTAGAATTTATTTATTAATTTTAATATATATTGCTTTTGTATATTATTATATATTCGATAACATGTGTGCACTTTTAAGGAGCAGCTCATTGCATTTTGTTGTACTTTGTACAATGACAATAAAGCTTTTTATTCTATTCTAAGTCCTGCTTTTGGCTTAATGTCATCATTTCAGTTACATTTCTTATATCCGTCTGATCCCATGGTTATTTGAATTATGTCTACTTTGCCTTTTTTTGGGTGGGCTGACAAATCATTTTGAAAACAAAGGGTTTTCAAAATGGTGCTTATGCAATAATGGAAGTACAAAAAATGCACGGGTTCCCTTCTTATCAGCATGGTATCCAGGCAGTGTTGACGAGCTGCACACCAACACCTGCTCCTCGTTATCCTCTTGGTTATCCACGCGGGAACTTCCCTTCAGGCTACGATGTAATTGCTGATGTCATCAGCCCCTGTTTTTAGGAATTAGCGCCTCTGTCTTCTGCTCCCACCAGAGCCTCCACCAAGGGTCATTGGAAGGGGGGATGATTTCACAGCAGATGAATGCAGGAGGAAAAGACGATCCACTTTGCGACAACTTGGACTGACGAGTCTGTGACTGGATAACCCTTTTGTACACTTGATGACCTCAATCTACCATAAAAACGAAGCAGGGCAGGTGGGAGCTTAGGGGTGTAGGGCATTTGCATGCTTAATTTTAATGAGTGTCATCCTACTATTATATTAGAAAGTACAAAGACCAACCAATCTACCAACATTTGGTGGGTTACACAAAGGAGCCCTAAACTCTGGGAAAGATCATCGATCCTCCATCCTGAAGGGTAAAATACAAAGAAGACAAATTAGGTTGTATCTGACAAGATATAGCAATGACATTTGTCGAACATTTCTTGATCGAAATGTTCATGGCCTTATGCAAGACACACTGTATCACTCAGGACAGTGTGATGTAATGGGACCTGCTCAATATTTTGCGTTTCAGGCTCATGACATCATCATCGTCACTGGATCGTCCCCTGGTCATAAATGACAAGGTGTATGGGGCAAGGGTCATCAAAAAAAAATTCTGCCAGGAGAATGAGGCTCACCAGTCCCTGCCGAAGACACCAGCCTGTCCGGGCCAGAAAGGTGGCGACGTGGAGCTAACCCATGGACAGAAAGCAGAAAAACACATGAAGGATCGGGACTGGAAATAATGCTGGAGGCCTGGTCCGAAGACCACCCACACATACATTTCAGTGCATTTAAAGCATCGCTCTCTGCGTCTAACTGTGCTACTTGACATCCGGAACACAATGAAAAGATTCCACCTCCTGCAGAAAAAGACTGAGAATTATGGTTATAACAGAACTTGATACCCAATTTTAAAGAACATATATTATAGTAATAGCCCATATTATTTCTTCCAAGAGTGCCTTTAAAGAATATAATACACCGAAACAGTCATCTATTTCCTATATACCTTGCTGTAATGGCTTATATTTGAAAGGAAAAAAGTATTGATCCTAAGGCAATAAGAAAAATATACAGGCCTTATCTTTGCAATGACTGCAATTAGAGTTGCCTTCACCTAAAGACCACCGCTTATACAGCGAACAAACCACGGGCCCACTCCCTCAGGCACTCATGATGACGCCTGCGGAGGACAAGGCAGCTTCCGTTCTCCATCAGTTGGAGTTGGATAAGAAGAAGCAGCAGCAGGCAGTCTCCTGGGGCTCAAGGTTTTTCCGAGCGCGCTAAAACGTTGCGCAATAACACCTTTTGAAGTGCTTGTACATGGCGTTTTACAAGCAGAAATAGTTTTAATTAATAGCTTTAATCCAAACTCTTTTTTGTAACCTTGTTCAAACAATTGAACTCCAAGGTGGCAAAAGAAAGCATGAGTCAAAGACACAGAGCAAGATGAAGCAGCTTTTATTTGAAGTATCGGAATCGTACATAGAGCCTTCTCAAAAGATCGCCACATCTCAGCTTTTTAAAAATACATCATATAAGTCAAATTATTCTAATACATTGTTATAAATTATAGCATGGAGACAGTTATACAATACATTACCCAGAGAGAGAGAAAGAGAGAGGGAGAGAGAGAGAGGAGAGGAGACACCAAGAGATAGAAAGACATTAATATTAAGTAATGATGGTTTGTAGCATTTAAAAAGGACCAGCTATTGAGATTAAATATTTTGTATGCAAAACATGATGGAGTTCAAAGCAGCAGTCAGGGTTGGGGATAAAAGTTTTTGAGAAAATGAGCTTTTGAATAAAACAATTATTATTAAGCCAGGAGGATGGAAAATAAGAATAGAACAGATTGGTAGTTATGAGGCGAAAAATAATGAAGGAGCATAAGGAATGGGGATAAGACAAGGGGGGGTGAAAAATGACTTTACACAAGGAGCCCACAGTGAGAAAGAAAGCCCCCTCCTCAGTATATCTCAAAGTCCTTTGCAAGCAGACAGCAGGGCCTTTGCCTGTAGCTGTGTGTATGCATGTGTGTATGTGTGTGTGTATGTGTGTACGTACGCAATATGAGTTTGTCTGTGTGGGTGCATACATGCGTGCATGTAAGACTTTGAATGTGTGTCCATAAGGGCAAATGGAAGTTGATGGGTGTGTGTGTGTGTGTGTGTGTGTGTGTGTGTGTGTGTGTGTGTGTGTGTGTGTGTGTGTGTGTGTGTGTGTGTGTGTGTGTGTTTGTGTTTGTGTATACGGAGGCGGGGGGGATAGAAAAGCACATACGATGCACCATCTCACTCCCAGAGTACAATATCACATTCCAAATCCTTGCATACTTGCTTAACACTGATATATGAGATATATGAATACATGAGAAATAACAGTGATCTTTTTTTAATGGTAACCACCATAGGATTTTCTCTAGCTGTATCACTGACAAGCGAGTCCATTGACTTAATAAACACCTTTTGAGCCAGTAGTAAAAGTCATAACCGATTTGAGTCATATGACTATCAATATATACACGGTTTGAAGAGAAATTCCTTTAGGCAGATAGCATGGCAAAAGAAAATGAAAGAAAAATGAACGATGGCTATTGGAAAAAAAGATGCATCAGACAGAATGGCAGCATTTGCTGCATTTGTGTACTGGAGTTTCCCTTTGCAGAAACTATTTGTGTTTGAAGTTAGCATTTACATTTCCCAATTTACTCAGGAACTCCATTTGATGTAATAAAACACAATCATGGGTAACGATAAGGCTCCACAACGGCAGTCGCTAAATAACGTTTCATAAGCTAGGGAAAGAACACCGCTTATACAGCACGACCAGGAATGCAATTTGCTGAGCCACAAGTTTTTTAAGGAACATTCACTCCCAACAGATAAGGGTTGACCAACTTTGTGTGCGAGAACAGGAAGAGTAAAAAGCGTTTCATTAAGCAATGTTTACATTTGAATAATATTCATGAAATGTTGCATTTGGGTCTTCCCTTCGCTCGCTAACAATATACATGGTGTATGCCGTGAGCATGACTTTATCCAAACCCCAGACAGTTCACTATTCTGATTGTTGCACAGTAAGTTGACCAAAAACCATACGCGTTAGAACTGTCAAGAGACAACAAAGAAAGACATGAGCAATAGTCATCACAAGTGTAACCTAGTTAATGACTTATACTGTCGGTATAAATCTATTGGATATACTATATCGATCCAATTTTTGTTTACAGTGGAAAACAGAAGGATGCAAATTTTGAACCTCTAATCATATAGCACACACGCAAGGAGGAGTCTGTGGACCTTAGGATGTCCTCGTTCATCAGTTGGAATTGAGTCACGTGAATACAACGCATAGCATGGAAACTATTGAATTTACAATAGAGATGTGGTCAATGCAGGGGCTGTGGGTGACATGGACCCTGATAAGAAAGGAACATCCTTGAGGATTGAAGAAGAGGAGAATCCGGAGCATGAAAAAGCCCCGTTATCATTAACATTATTTCAAGAATCAAATTACATTCTAGCTTTCAATTTGTCGCGGTTTCCTCTGATGTTGACAATAAGATGAGGTTTCGCAGACAATTGAACTACCGTGAATTAAAAAAAGGACCCCTGCGATCTAGCAATGACACGTGTCCTGGGTGTCCGTGTTGTGTATTGCACAGCACCAAATAATTACATTTAGGCCTACTCATTGAAAATCAAACCTTATAGGCCAGCAGAATCTGGTTTAATCTGGTGTACTGGGGCCACGCTGAATTGAGGGTGTGGCTGTACTATCTGAATACAAAACACACGCCACTTGTAAATGTGGCTGTGGCCGGTGTTTTTGCTTAAGAAGTTTACGCATCCATGCATTGTATTTTTTGTTAAGGTAGGACAGAATGCCATTTTTGTCGAGCTGTTGTAAAACAATTCAAGCAAGGAGCAAATTAGTCAATATTTTGCTTATTGTTCTAAGGCTTTTGGTTTAAAGAGCTATAGCTTTGAAGTGGTAAACATGGTTGGATGTAAATCAAATATAAAGCATTGCCTTCTCTGGCGGCAGGCTCCCAAACGTTACAAATAATGTCCCTAACTGGCAGGATTCAAACCCAGGACACCATAAATGAAGAACCACAATGATACCATCAATCTGAAGTGTTGATAGCATTGTACCGCTGCAGTAGCGGAGGACTGGGTGACTGTGTACATGTTGGGGTTTCGTTCACAACAATATAAATAATCACGTCTTGCACCAGGCAACACATCAGGTTCATAACCAGGGTTATCCCTCCCATTCTCACACTTTGATTTGACTTTGATTCTGCAACATTAGCATGAACCAGCATCTCGAGACAGGTAGCTAATTGAAGCAGAAAGGACTAGGATTTCTTTCTATAAATGCCTTGGTAGTACAGCAAGGGCTGGTACATTGTCATTTGACAATGTCACTGTGTGTTTGTATATGAAACAAATGGGAAACGAGTGCAGGCACATGAAATTAGTGAAAGTTAAAAAAGATGGAACAATGTATGATCCTGGAACACTATCTTTACTCTGAGCAGTTTTGATAGAAACTGAAAAGCTCTGTCACTTTGCAGTTTCCTCCTTTCACCTGACTTATCCATTGTCATCACCTCATTATCTGAATGAAAAATAAATGTAAATATAGCTGATTTGAATGTCGATTATTTTTGTTAAAATGGTAACAGACACAGTATAACCATAGTTTCTAAATAATACAATAATTACAAGTTAAAAGGAAAACAATAATAAAATATCTATTGTTTTTTGTTTCTTTTTTACTTAACCATATAACAACACAACAAGAATCCTAAAATAATCTAAACCGGAGAAATTAAATAATTTAACATATCTTAAGACATATAAATTTACATTATATACATTCATTTCAGAGTAGCAAGTGTTTTTTTGATCTTCGACCCCCTTTGTCTCCATAGAGTTCAGAGTTTCTGTGGCCTTAGTGATGCTCTGCCCATCGGACACATGGAGGGTGGCGTCCCTTCAAACTGTTGTGTAATGTCCAATGGTGACCAGTATTGTATCTCGTCTGGTTCTTTTCTGCCCAGTGGCAGAGTGTTCCATGGCTTTGGATCATGGCAGAGGTCCACACTTTGATTGAAAATAAAAAATAAATTAAAAATATATAGAATATATATTTATAAAAAGAAAGTGAAGTAGTTTTCCTTGGGTAGTTTGATCTTCTTGCCAAGCTCTGCAAGGGTTACGAAAGAAATCTGTTTTTCTTTTCTTTTTTTCTGGGACATTTGTTTTTATCTTTTTTATGTATCATTTTTTTCTTTGTTTATTCATGTTTTTATTATTTTTCACTTTTATATTTTTTGGTTGACAGAGTGCTGAAAGTAGGTTGTTGAATGTAGGTCATGACAGACAGAGAGCTGTAAACAGAGATTTACAGCTAATGTACATGTCTTAGCAGGTAAACAAAATGCAAAAGTGCTTTTATTTGAAAGAATGTTTTTTTTTTTTATGTCTTTTGTTTTCCACGTTTAGAAAGAAGTAGGAGGCACTTGGGTCCATCTCAAAATGGCGACAGTCAGTCAGACCACGCTTCTAATCTCACGACTGGAGGGTTCCGGGAAAAGTACCTGTTGATGTGGGCAACTCAGAAAGGCTAACATTATGACCTGCTCTTAAGAACCAGGGTTTTGGTAGGAGTTCGGCTCCAGAGGACAGTAAAGAGTGCGCTTGGACACGGGGCTAATTTTGATGAAACACAGTGATTGGTGAGATGACGGCTTTGAGTCAAAACTTTGTTTCTTCTTCTTTTTCCTTGAAGTTTGTGCAATGGATGTTGCCTGGTCCGAGTGCCGGCCATGGGAACAAGTTATATTAGCCATGCATTGATGGTTTCTAACAGGTCCAGAATGCAGCGGTTTAAATAAGCCACAATAAAAAAAGATTTAACCCAATAGCCCGCATTATGCCTTCCAATTCTGAGGAAATCTTATGAAAATTTGACCGTTGGCCTTTTGGGAAATAGAATTGAGACCAGGTTGGATCTAATGGCCAACCAATTCGCACAATGATTTGAAAAATATATCCATTCCCTAACTTCCTGGGTCATGTTACATTACTGGTAATGTGCTAGGCTAGAACATTACCACCTTCACTTTTTCATAAGGCCATATTTTGTGATTACGCTCGATAAATTGAATCTTAGAACGGAGGCCAGAATCTTGAATCTTTTTAGGGGGGCCAGACAAGGTAGGAAGTAAATGTGATTTTTATCATTGGTGGCCATGTTTAAATCTTGCATTCAACTGGTAGCCTTGTTTAAACTTTCAGGAGACGAGGTGGGTTGTGTTCCTGAAGTGTGCAGGCCCTAGATTCAGCAATGAAGAGACTACTTTCTAGATAGCGTCTGTCTCCACTTAGGACTTTGTTGTTGTTTAATTAAAGAGGAGCGTTTATGCTGCTATTGCAGAAAAGAATGGGGGCTATAACATAGTCTGAGGAGCAAAGTATGATTTTTTTTCCTTTGCAATGAGCGATAGGTCTTTCCCAGAATAGACTAGGCAGGTTTGAAGACTGAATATATATATATCTATATCTATGTCTATAGATATAGATATATCTATATATATATAGATATATATATAGCTATAGACTACTCTGCTGCTACTGTTGCTCTAAATGAACAAAACTAAAGTATTAAATGCTAAGGGCCTGCACAGCGTCGTTGACAGTTTGGCATGCTGACAGTGGGAAGTAATCCGGTTCAGTTTGACTCCAATCATGTCATGTGTGCGAAGACGTGGGACCAAAGAGTGTGACGGAGGGCATTGGAACTCACGAGGAACCACAAAACTATATAATCCAATGTCATTTATTCCAGTATGGTGGCAAATTCAATCCGATTCCTTCAAAGAGTTGTACCGCTGTCAAGTCAGCCTCGTCTAAGGTTTGACCTCGTGCTCGGTCAAAAGGTCGGCTTCTACGTGTACAGCAGGAGATGCGACTCTGGTAGACCCCCCACTCCACTCCCATCCATCATCCTCCGTCGCTCGTTCCATTCCAGTGTAGTCCGATCTGAGACCTGCCCCCCCATTTTTTCCCCCCTCTGCCTTCCCCGGCATGTTTACCCTAGTATATCCAGATAGACAGGCGCCGCCTTCATCATGGTGAAGAGCATCTTCTGGATATCCTTAATGTTTAATCGCTGTTGGGGCTCCCTCTGCCAGCACCCCAGCATCATGTCGTAGATCTCCTTAGGACAAACCCTGGGGCGCTCCAGAACCCTTCCCTGGGTGATGCACTCGATCACCTGGAGACAAGAGGGGTATATGGAGAGAGGTTCATAGGAATGCAGGGGGTTCAGGGCTCTCACTAAAGGACAACGCACCAACCTCATTTTAGCCCACGTTGCATTACCAAGAGATTGCGCCTGTCTTTTAATGAGGTTTGGTTGCATCGGTTTATCAAGCAAATCATGCATTAAAAAAAACATGCAAGCAGATTTTTATCTTTGGAGACATGAATAATGCTTATGGTGATGCCGAGATTTAAAACATGGCACCTAAATATTTATACATTCTGCGTTCAAAACTCTGCATTATACATTCACGGCGGAGTCAACCGTGCAAGGCTACAGCCAGCTTGTTAGGAGCCTGTTACGTCAGGTACACATCCGACACTCAGCTAGGAAGGAGCTGGCTATCGAACTAGCAACCTTGCGGTCACCAGCCAGCTCTACCTACTGAGCTGCTTCTACCCATGGCAATGCATAGCAATGATTTAAGGCCATTTTCTATTCAGGTTTGAGTCAGGTCTCCGCAGCTAGTGCACTATGTGTGGGAGGTCATTCACCTCGTTGTTGGCCAGCTGGAACCAGGGCTGTTTGCCGTAGGTGAAGATCTCCCACAGAATGACTCCGAAGCTCCACACGTCGCTCTCAGTGGTGAACTTCCTGTACATGATGCTCTCCGGGGGCATCCAGCGAATGGGCAACATAGTGTGTCCTCCCACCTACACACGCACACGACACGCACGCACGCACGCACGCACGCACGCACGCACACACACACACACACACACACACACACACACAACGCACACACACGCACACACACACACACACACACACACACACACACACACACACACACACACACACACACACAGAAGCGTGCACAAAAGATAGACAGGCACACAGACACAGATTACGGAGAATGCCGGGTAACACCGTTCCACTCTTTATTCAGAATGGATGCTGTACCAAAGGGCACAGGATAGTGAATAAATAAAGATAAAGTAAGATTTTTTAAATTTATTTATTGGGTTAATTTGGTTTGTGTAAGTGTTATGACACATTTCATGCAATAATTGAAGTACACCAAGTCACAGCTGTCATGACCCCACCTTGGAGGCCATAGAGGTGAGGCTATTGGGAATCCCTCAATGTTTGAGCATGCAGTATTGTATTAGTTTCTAAGGGAAATAGTATTCCCTTAACTGTAAAGACATCAATAGATGTATGAATTAATTGAAGCCTGGTCAAACTGTATGCTGAAAATTAAGAAAAGAAATGTCAGTATAATAAACTGGAGATTTACGATGCTTGTCTTGAATATAATAATAGAGTACTTTGAAAGAACTAATGTTCTATATAATGTCTATAGTATAATGAAGACTATATTTTTAAACATGATATTTTAACAGAGCAGTAATAATCTTGAATTTTTAACTTCTAGATTATTTCCAAATAAAACCGGAATAATTGCCATCGGATCTTAACGGTTATCGTTTAGTAATGCTGCGACAGGACAAAGATTAATTAATCCTGGCTCTTTCAATCGTTGTACAGACAAGCAAATTTTCTCTCTTGGATAGCCATGATATTCTGAGGAGGCCTGGCGATAACACTGAAACATGCTGCCTGAAACATTCATACAGACACGTCTCATTTGAACCACGCTGCAGAAAACACAAACAATTCTTTATTCATGATTTCACAGCGTCTCCAGCAGTGGTTCTTAGATATGCCTGTTGCAAGATTTAAAAGGATCTAAGATCACGCTTATTTATTGTTGATTGTATATATTTCCTGAATGTGAACATACTGTGGGCTACACCAGCCACAACGGTTGGAAGAAAGATCATAATACAAGATAGAAAGAAGTTTGTAGTTTTAGTCGTTCTTTTCTGCGATGTGAAGCCACGTTTTATATTGACACCATTTCTCAGTAAAACTGCCTCCCTTAAATGATTCAAACTCATTCTTTTATACTTTTCTGTGTGCTGAACCTGGAGTCATCAAAGTTTGTCTTTTGGGAAAAACCCTTCCCTTTTGTCATCTCTCTCACCTTCTATCTGGTATAAAAAAAAGGAGTTAAATCCGGTCAATTACATTACACACATACTTTTGGCCACCCATACACACCTACAAAACCTTAAATTAGCTAATTTGGATAGTTAAAAAAAAATGCAGATGGGACACAGAAGGTGCAATACTATATATCATATAATTTAAGTATACTGTGTTCTTGGTCTGCAGTGATAGCAGGACCCTCTCATTTCCATCTAGTACCCTTTACGAGCAAAAAGATAGAATGATGGGCATAAAGACTTGACTGTATTTCAGCTAATTGTCAGATCCGGGGTTTTTTTCGGAACTAATTTAAGGGACGTCTTCAGTGCTTGGGCATTAGGAGCTAAACAGAACGACGTTCCTCGACATAGCTGATGGAGGAGAAGTGAGGATGTCAGAGCGGACGCCCATATCATGGTACAGGGTATAGATTATAATTGGTTTATTATCCATTAATCAGCGAGGGCTCTTGACTCACTCAGCCCTGCATGCGGCTCCACTTCCACAGATGTCTAACAATTGTCCTTCGGTGCACCCGTGACAAATTGTCTCTGTGGTGCCATAACATGTTTTCTGAACACACACGGAAACACACTTAAACGCACACACGCACGTCTCTCCCACTGTTTGTCATTACCGAATTCCTTCTTTAATTGTCTCTCTTTCCCCGCCTCTCTCTCTCTCTCTCTCTCTCTCTCTCTCTCTCTCTCTCTCTCTCTCTCTCTCTCTCTCTCTCTCTCCTCTCTCTCTCTCTCTCTCTCCTCTCTCTCTCTCTCTCTCTCTCTCTCTCTCTCTCTCTCTCTCTCTCTCTCTCTCTCTCTCGCTCTTCTCCTGTGAGTAGGAACAGAATCTTTCTCTTGCCTTTCACCTGGCACATTTCTCTCTTCTCTCACTTCACTTCAACCTGTAAAAACGTTTTTGTTTCTCTAAGCCTTGGGCAAGCTAAGCCCTGAGGGCTTATCCAGAAACACTCAGTCACAATGCAAGCATACTTAGGGCACTCTTCAGTGGACCCATATTTCTTTAAATGATTCAGAGACGCACACACAAACAAACTAAACCGGGGATTGGGGAAAAAAAAACACGTTTTTGTTGGGTTTCGTAATCGTCCGCAAACACACACGAAAAGGGCCTCTTCACTGAGTTGTTGATTGTGTCTTTAGACCTTGGAAATAAATGGAGGTTGTTCATTGGCTCTGTATAGTGTCCTCATTGACAACAGTCAGTGGACTGACTGAGCTCCAGGAATAATGACGCTTGTGGGTGCAAGGCTATAACTTATCAGCTTACGTTAAAAGAACAATACCGAGCTTCATTATCTGTCTCTTTTTGTTTTCTAATGCCTGCTGGTAGTGTCTGTGTTTGTATGTGTTTGTGTGGGTGGGTGTGTATGTGTTTGCGTAGCTCGACTGGTTGAATGGACTAGCCCCCCTTGGACCAGAATGCCTTCCAAATGAGCCTGCTATTTATTGGTCCTCAGTATTTGGAAGCAAATGGCATGCATGGTAAATAGCGTTGTGCACTTTTGCTGACCCCTCTGTATTGGATATCTCCTGGTTAATTCAGACATATGGCCATGCAGCCCTCTCCAGCAAGTCAACTAAGCACAGTGCTCGTTGTGTTCTATCAGACTGCAGGGAAATGGCCTGCGCATTAAAGAGAATTACTGTGGTGAAATTAAAATCTCCAACCTCTTTCCCTGTCTGCCTTCCTTCACTGCGTACGTGCGACTGCAGAATTAAAGACCTCCGATGCATGTTAAGCAGAAGCAGAGTTTCTGCCCACAAAGAGGAAGTACACACACGAGCATGTGTGTGCAGGCCAGCACAAACCTCCATTGGTATTGCCAAGTTCATGTGTTTGTTCGTGTGTGGGGGAGAGAGATTGCGTGTGTGATTGTGTGTGTGTATATGTTTGGGAGTCAGTCGGAGACATAGATTGTGTGTGTGTGTGTGTGTGTGTGTGTGTGTGTGTGTGTGTGTGTGTGTGTGTGTGTGTGTGTGTGTGTGTGTGTGTGTGTGTGTGTGTGTGTGTGTGTGTGTGTGTGTGTGTGTGTGTGTGTGTGTGTGTGTGTGTGAATGTGTGTATGCATGCAGGTCGTACCGTTTGAATACAAATGTGTCTCATTGTGAGTCTTCCCCATTGTGTTCATTTTTGTGCTCAGTTAATATTCTAGCAGGTATGTGTGCATATAAGGATGTGCGCTGCACTTGCGTGCGTGAGTGTGTTTGCTTGCGTGTCTGCATGGAGGTTATATACCTGCTACGAAAGCTAGCGTATATGCCTGCATTGCTTTGATACTGTCAGCATATTTCTGCATGTGACTGCGGTGGAGACAAGATATGATTGGCAGGTTGTCAACAACAAAAGCTTTCAGAATATTTTTTCCCCTTTAGTTGTACCTGCATGAGAACCCAGGGTGGTTACCCATCATTCATGGTGAACCTGTCCACGTGACCACTTAGATCCTACATGTGCAGTGTTTGTATTCAAAACAGCGAATAGCAATCCAATCACTGATGAACCTTTTCCCTTATCTTTGACTCGGCAGTCATAATTCCTGTTCTCAACGTGCAGAATACAGATAATAGTCTTTAACTCAACCAGTTCCTATTTAAATGTACAATAAGGAATAATGGCTCCTTTAACGTTTGATTCTTTAAAGTGTTTCTAATGCTTTATGCAGCACATTAACTGGTAACTACAGTACATATTAACCCCCTAAAAGTAAAATAAAAATACTTTTTTTTTTTCTCCAATGGAACCACCAGCGGGACATTTAGAAAGGCATTAGAGGTAAAATAGACCACGGGAGCTGCTTAGGGAAATGGGGCAAGATGGAGTCATTGACATTTACTGCCAAATACAAATGATTTCCCAACCCGCCAATTAAAGTGCTTGGAGAGTCTGCTGAATATCCCTCAGAGTCTCTGTTATTGTGCTCCAGAAACACAAACTTGTTCTGGAAGGGCCAGAAGTGTGTGCACAGCATGGAAAAGTACATTATATATTTAAGCATCTTGGGCTGCGTGGCTCATTAAAATATGATGACTTTGACAAAAAGAATAAGAAAAAGTAATGGAATTCTATCGATGCAACTTACTAAACTCACCCGATAATAGTCTGTGCTGTAGATATCCCTGGACATCCCAAAGTCTCCGATCTTCACCAGAAGTCCGTTGCCCACCAGACAGTTCCTGGTTGCTAGGTCACGGTGCACAAAGTGCTGGGAGGCCAGGTAGATCATCCCAGCAGCAATCTGGCTGGCAATGTGCAGCATCTGGGACAGGCCCAGCTCCCCATTGGTCTGCAGGGGCTGTCCATCAACCAGGATAAGGGCATCCGGCCCGTGGGCTCTGCAGAACATAAGCAAGAGGTGGGCGGGAAAAGGGAGGATGGGGTGGGAGGGGTAGGGAAACAGAGTTAATTGTGGAGTTACTAAATAACCATAGGAGCCATTGAACTGAACCCATCACAGATAATATCCACAGGAAAACTCCTTGTGGAAACTATGAAGGGAGTACATTTCAAATCATAAACAAAATGAGAGGCCTATTATGATTATATAAAAACGGCAGGGAGACTACTGAGTAAATGATTCAAGCTGCGGGTGATATCCTGCTCTACTGCAGAGGAAGGACTGGCAATAGACCCAGGACGAAGATTGGTTGCTGGGATGGCCTTAGGCTATGTGTCATAACCACTGGGCACTGTCACAGCAAAATTGTACCAGGGGGGGCGAAAAATTGTACCGCCTACTTCATCCGCGTCGAAACATTACGTCATCGATCGACGCGATTGTCCGTTGCCAGGCAGGTTTCAAAAAACATTCCTGCTCATCAAGACGAGATAACATAATACAGATAACACAAGTTTTTACTTAATATTTGTATTGTATTGAATTTAGCTAGTAAACTGAGTGTTTAAAGTGTATCGTAGTTTATATTTGAAATGTATTTAATTGTTTAATCGAATTTAGCAAGTAAACTGAGTGCTTAAAGTGTATCGTAGTCTAGCTAGCTTGTGTTAATTTAATTTAGATAATAGACATCATCGTTCGACGCGATTGTCCGTTGCCAGGCAACGTTCGACACGATCATCAGTTGCCAGGCAGGTTTGGAATTTTCGAACGAGGATTACGTAGGCTGTACAATTTTCACCCCCGGTAAAATTTTGGTTTGACAGCACCCAAGTGTCGACGATTATTTACACTGGGTTACACAGCTATCTTGAATTGAGGTGCAAACTATTTGACGGCATGCAGTCTATACCATTGTTCCTTGTTGACAAAGTTTAAATTGAGTCACTTGCTTGTTTTGTTATGCATTGAGATACATAGAATATTTGATCATTTTTATATTCATTCAATCACAAAAATATTTTGACTTGTAATATTCTTTGTGTATGTAATAATTTAAATAAATGGACAGACATAGATACATGTTAAAGATAATATTTTAGACCTTTGGCCAGGACGCTAGGGAACGACAAGATCATATTGTTTATATCTACCATGGTCTTTGCACACATGTATCCATTCCTCCAGCCACTGTGGCTAAGTCAAATCTTTCAAGGCTCTGAAAAGAAATGTCTATTAATATCTTCAGAATGATGTGGGAGAGAACTGTGTAGGCAACACATTTCCGGAACATTATTATTTTTTTAAACAATAGAATCCTCTGTGAGACAAATTCAAGTCCATCGCTTGAGGTAATATCTCTAATACAACACGTCTGGCATTTGGCTTTATTAGTCGTGAGTCACCAATGTGAGTCAGCCTTAAAGATGGAGCCCAGGGAGTAGCTGTCAGCCTATTTTAGTGCAAGCAAAAGGCATTGTACTTTGTACATAACTTCTCGGGGAGGAAGACAGTAAAGGCTTGTGTGTTCGGAACGATTCAATGGCCGACATGAGTGAGGCAGAGAACAAATAATCGATAGAGAGTGACTGAGGTGTCTGGTAGTCGGATGGTGTTATGATCTGTGTCGCGGGCTACAGCCGCTAGGGGCCAAGCTAACCCGAGGTGACAGTCTAGTGCCTCCGAAGCCTCTTCTTCAGTGTTTGTTGTGTCTGAAACCCCCATATTAATGTCTGAGGGTTTCTTGATATCGGTGTCGGTTCTTATTTGTTTTTTGTGTCTCTCACGTGTCTGTGCGTGTGCATCACTGCCCCTGCTTCACTGGGCTTAAGTCACAGATACTGCTCGTATGAAGATCAGACATACCTACACACATAAAGTACTCTGTGTGTGTGTGTTTATGTGTGTTTGTATGTGTGTGGGTGTAGGTTTGTTGGGGAGGGGGGGGGGACTGAATGCCAGTGCATGCCAGTAGGATTATATGTGTGTGTGTGTGTGTGTGTGTGTGTGTGTGTGTGTGTGTGTGTGTGTGTGTGTGTGTGTGTGTGTGTGTGTGTGTGTGTGTGTGTGTGTGTGTGTGTGTGTGTGTGTGTGTGTGTGTGGATGTGGTGTGTCTGTGTCTCTGTGTATTTAGTATGGAGCAAGGCAATCGCTGCATGCTAAATTAGCAGTGTCCTGAATGATTTGATGCCAGTACTTTAATGGAAACACAATTACCAGGCTGAAATTAACTTCCAAGTCACCAAGAGAGTCTCACTGTGCCGCACGCACGCGCACGCGCACACACACACACACACACACACACACACACACACACACAACACACACACACACACACACACACACACACACACACACACACACACACACACACACACACACACACACACACACACACAAAAGCATGCATGTTTCATGTGTGCCAAACACTGCAAAACATCCTGGTAGTGACATTCAGAAGTACAGACTTCCTGTAATTGTGATGACTCGTAGCACTTGCAATAATTGTCTGAACTCAAGCACTGGTGCAACACTATTTATTCCATTATTCATTCTATTTTATGTGCTTCCTTTTTGGATTTGACTTCAAATCAAAATCAAAGCAGGTTATCTTACTCAATCATTAATAATATTTGCAATATAAAGTGATAGTGTTACTTATTTTGTGTCAAATCTTTTCTTTGGCCCATTATAACTCATTGTTCTGATTATTATTCTTTTCATCATCTAGAATTTGAAGACAGGATCCATAATGGGTTTGGTGATGAATTATTTCAGTATTGAGTTACCTATTCGAAAACACAGCAACATTCAACTTGACAAACACAGTTGAGTTACACTTGGCCTTGAAAAGTTTAAAAAAAACAACAAAGGAAAATACGGGCTTTTCCCTTTGGCTTCACACAGTGGGGATGACTGCTGCTGTTCTTGTCGAGTCTCTGCTGAAGCTCTTAGGGTGCAGCGCAGAGGAGACTGGAGAGATAATGGTTTTTTTGTGTAGCTTCCAGCGCTCTAACTGGGTGTGTTTGCCTTGTTCCCCGAGACGGCCTCATCCATCAATCACCCGCTCAGAGCCACAGTGCCGGAGGGTTGGCGTGCAACCAACGCGTCTTGCATTAGCGACGGCCACTTGCCGTTGCGTACGCGTAGCCCCCGTGCGGTCAGGGTCACAGAGCTCCAGCTGTGGAGGATGATGATTTAAAGGTACTGTTTGTTGCGTGTTATTCTTGTGTGTTTGTTTTCTTTGCCAGGCAGGTCACACCGTCCTTGGGCAAGCACATATGTAACGCAGACAGAAATAGAACAGGGCGCCATAAGCAGGGTGGGTACTGATGCGGCACGCGGTACACTTTTTACAAGTTAGGCTACGATATATATAGACATACTTTTCAAATACTTACAAAACCAAGCAACGCTTTGAGCCTCCTCATTATTCTGTACCGCTGCTAATTAACTGCAAACGAGCTTGTCTTGTGCGTGCGTCTGTCTCCAAGCACAGGACAAGACAAAGACTCGGCCGTACCTTATCTGTCACTGAGAGAGAGAGAGAGAGAGAGAGAGAGAGAGAGAGAGAGAGAGAGAGAGAGAGAGAGAGGAGAGAGAGAGAGAGAGAGAGAGAGAGAGAGAGAGAGAGAGAGAGAGAGAGCACAGTAGATAGAGAGAGAGAGAGAGAGAGAGAGAGAGAGAAGAGAGAGAGAGAGAGAGAGAGAGAGAGAGAGCACAGTAGATAGAGAGAGAGAGCGCAGTAGATAGAGAGAGAGAGCGCAGTAGATAGAGAGAGAGAGAGAGAGAGAGAGAGAGAGAGAGAGAGAGAGAGAGAGAGAGAGAGAGAGAGAGAGAGAGAGAGAGAGAGAGAGAGAGAGAGAGAGAGAGAGAGAGAGAGAGAGCAGTAGAAAGCGGTTCCAGGAGAATTCGAGTAATGGCCCAACAACGGACACTATTTTGAGACAAAAGGTGAACTGGATGCTGGTGTTGTCTGAGGGGCCGCACCCCATGCCACTCTGTCACTCAGCGTGGACCTGCCTTGTATGCAACAGAGACCCTCATCCATCAGTCACAGGAACGGGGGGGGGGGGGGGGGGGTGGTCAGGGTGGAGACTCTACAACTCTATAATGAAGATGAACCCACCTGTGCTCTGAGATGGACCCTTTCTTTTTTTTGGTGGGGGGGGGGGGGAATTGGATTCAGATTGTAACGTTACAATGGCGATACAATCTGAAACAGAGGTAATCTTTACGAATGAAAGCAAAGGATCTTTCAAGTTAGATACATTTAGTTCAAGAGGGGAAGAGGGTCGCAGAATTGGGTATTGTTCATAGGTGGAGGTAATTGTCTGTCTTATCAACATATAGTTCCCCTTGTGTTCATTTATCACTAAATGTCTGCAGGTGGACCGCGTTCACAAAGCCAGCTGTGTTATGGCTCAATCAGAGGTGGCCCACTCAGCTTCCACCTTGCTGCTTAAAGTATCAATAATTTTTTTAAATAATCGTAATTCATAATACTATAAATTGTTATGGGTCTCATCTGACTAAATAATGATTAAAGTGAGCTGCCACATTTGTATTCACTATTTTAAGACTGTGATAATCAACGTAAAACAACGTTGTGTTCAAGAGATTTCATCCTATTTCTTGCCAACAGAAGAATACTTTCATTGTTGGTGTTCCAGAGGCTTTCATATAGTTCGCAGGTCACCAGCGGTATTTCTAAAAGATGGCTATCTCCCATTTCTACCCTATTTCATCCTTTAATAAAATGAGTGGAAAGCAATAGATTAGGGTGGGTGGAGAAGAGGGTCGATTATGACACAGGCTGCAGATATCGGATAGACGTATAAGTGTATAAGTTATTCTGTAAGCAATGATTGGATTCTTGGAATTGTCGACGCATCATTGCTGTGATAAAAAATGTACATTGAAAGACTTCAGACCAGAGCCAAGAGGACCTTTGAGACAAACCGTTTTCTCACCGATAAAAAACTTTGTTTTCATACTCTTGGTGGTAAAAAATCTTTCTTTACGAAAACATCCAATTACACAGCGGTAGACATTTTGGCCAATGAGAGGGGAGCAGAAGATAAAAGACCCCCATGTATCCCTAGTAATGCTAGGGTAGGCTATTTATTTTAGAAGCATTTCTAGTCATATTTGTTGAAATCTCTTTACATCCCGATCCTAAGCAATAAATCAAAAGCCGACAAAATAAATCATGTATCTGTGGCAGTTGCAGGCCTGTTATAAGCTTGCCTACTTATTACATTCAGCCCGAATGAAATGTTGGATGACCTTCCTATCTGACTATCTAGCTAAAGTGGTGGCAAAAGTAAACACATCCTTTATTAAGTAGAAGTACTGATACTTGTGTAAAAAAAATACTCTGGTCAAAGTAAAAGTACTGCATCAACTTCTTTACCTAAGTAAAAGTGGAAAATACAGGCTCTGAATTGTAATGTAGGTATATAAGTAAAAAGTTTCCCTATGTTTGGAACTGTTGCGTTGATTTTCTACATGTATTTTGTCTGTGTTGTATTCTGTTGATCAAATGGAGTCAGCTCTCATTCAAATAAAATAAACAATTTACTGAAAATAATGAACCGCTTTCTTCGCTCCAATGTGTAAATCGGTTTTCAATGTCAGCAACAGAACTCGAAACATTATGATCAAAACGAGAACACACTTCTGGTCTAATTACGCCTTAAAAATTCCCTCATCTCCACAGGTCTACAAAAAGCTTCTCAGGTTGGCACAAGAAACAATGCATTCACCCAAAATCGTTCTTCGAGCCGACAACTTCCAACGTTTATCTTAAATAAGATCATGGACTGCGAATGTCTTATCTCTGCTCCAAATCTTCCCCGTCTGCAATGCTTGCTGGTTCACTTTAATTCATCCTTACTCGCTATAGTTCTCCCAAAGATGCCATTTCTGCTCATTGAAGTCTCCCTTTTGACACCAGCTTCTACGTCATTTTCGTCTTGTAACATCTGTCGTTAGTGAGGTGCACCGATGGTTACACCAAGGGATCCTCTTTTCTACGTATTATCGTCCCAGGCATCTTTATTGAAATCGGCCTTGATGATGGGAAGGCGTGCAAAATAATTATGCAAAATAGACATTATCAGTGTGAGGGCAGCTGCATTATCTATGCACCACAGTCAGGGCAATTAACAGATGGTTTATCCAAAATGACTTACAGCAGTTCATACACACATTGACACATCGACGGCGGAGTCAACCATGCAAGGCAGCAATAAGCTTTTTGGGAGCTGTTAAGGTTGGGGGTCCTCCTGAAGAACAACTCGAGCCTTGGAATCAAGCTAGCAACCTTACGGTTACAAGTCAACCCGCTATACCTTATGAATGCTCCATCAAATCTTTAATGGATGTTGTTTCCATCAAGGTCAAGGATGAGTGGTCAGGAAAGGGCATAGGACTTAATTAATTTGACTATTAGACCAGAGTAGGGGTCTTCCACAAGGCTTGGCCGACCCATTGCTAACGCTAGCGAGAGAGTCGCATGATTTGGGGCTGTGTCTTTGGAGGGAGGCCTGAATGGAGGGGTAGGATTTTGTGGTTGGATACTTTCAAAATGTATCTTACTCTGGCAGGCTCCTCTAAACTGCCTACCCTAGCTTTAATCTGTTGGAGTAGAGTCATGAAGCCACTTAGCTAACAATGTGTACCTTTTATCCTCGAGGATAGATTAAAGATAAATACAGAGAGGGCAGGATAGGGTTGTGCTTAGCGGTGTTTGACTCACAGCCGTAAGGTTATGGGTTTTTCGAAAATCCAATTCTTGAGCAAGACCCCTTAGCCTTCCCTGCCCATTAACAACTTACATCAAAACAAATCACTGTAAGTCGCTTCGGATAAAAGCATCCGCTAAATTGATTAATCCCAGAATCCATGGTAAAAGATAAACTGTTCTTCTTGCCGATGGGATAGCTGGACTTGTTGGAATACCGCCCCATCCACCACCCTACCTTCAAGACCCAGCCCCCCCGCCCCCACTAAGGCGGACCCCCAGCGGCCACTCAGGGTGTGAACCCACCTGAGGAACTTGTTCAGGTCGCCGTGTTTCATGTACTCGAACACCATGATGAGGGGGTCCCCGTCCACACACACGCCGTAGAACTTGACGATGTGCTCGTGCTGCAGGTTGGTGAGCAGCTCGGCCTCCCGCTGGAAGTCCTTCCTGGCTGCCAGGGTGGGGTCCTTCAGGGTCTGGGCGGAGACGGACAGAGAGTGTGTGAGCATAGCCATATCCACATGGACGCCCGCCTTGGCCTTTGGATCGTAGGTCGACTCATTGCCATCGCCATATTTGAAATAGCAAAGACTCCTCCCGGAAACATATACAAGTAATCGGGGGAGCAGTGGTTTTTTTTGAATAAAAATCTTTTTTTTACATTTCTAAACCGATATCAATGCATCACTTTTAGCCAAGGCTTTTTGCAGAAAAAATACAATATTTTTTACGATGAAAAATCAAAAGGACTCATTGAAACCGGTTGCGAAAAGTAACTGTGGTTTTTATCCAGGAAAATCTCAGCTCCCCCAACCTCTTGGCTTTTTTTTAAAGGCCAGTCTTGGCGTCTCAAGTTTTGCGGCCCCGTTGGCGTATCGCAGCAACAGGTTGAGGCCGCAAATGCGGCGTCTATGTATATATGTCGTGTCTGAGAGTGTGTGTGGGAGAGTGTGAAAGCCTCTATTCTAAAAGGAGAGATCTCGGTGTGTTTAAATGCAGCCTTTTTAAATCGATTTCAGTTAGATGGTATAACAAAACAATGACTTGACCTACAGATCAAGTCACCTAACCCAACAGTCTTGCATACATTTTCATGAAGATATAATATATAAGTAAATACTTTCGATGCTGCATGCATCTTGATTGGATAACCCAAAGGAGGCTTTTAGCGCTGTATATTGAGTCCCTAGCCTTCTTTGGTGCTGTAGAAATAGTTGCTTTCTAAGTCCTCCAGCTTGCATCCATCCAGGTGTGCTACAAGTTGTGTACCCCTGGGGTGAACCAACAGCCCAGCAGCCGGTCCTCCACAGGTGAAGAGCAATAGCAAACAGAGAGGGGCTTTTGCCTTTTACAATAGCAGGATCTGCCATGTATGCCCTGGGGGGTTCTGAGATGGGGAATAGCTATTTTTTTATAAATATTTATCTCTGAACAAAAGATCATCAGGAGAATAACGGTGGCGTAGAGAACTCGGGGAAGATGTGGGAGGCGCCGATGAAGACCCACAGACTCAGATGCACTGCCCATAATACTATGCTGCCTTTTGCTACTGCAATCTCCTTCCCACAGTGGCTTCTGCCGTCGTGTTTTTGAATATCTTTCTACGACGATAAGTGTGGCCAACAGAATCACTAGGCTTTCCATACCCAAAACCACCTTGCTCTCTCTATCTCTCTCTATGGGTCTCAAATGTGCAATAAGCATAGCATAAACATAACCTTTCCCTAAACAACCCCCCCCCCCCCCCTCTCTTCTCTCTTCTCTCTCTCTCTCTCTCTCCTCTCTCTCTCTCTCTCTCTCTCTCTCTCTCTCTCTCTCTCTCTCTCTCTCTCTCTCTCTCTTCCACTTCTAAACCAATTCAATGTTTGTCATTTCTTTGTGACGCAGGAACACCTACTCTTCTTCTATTTTCACCTTTCGGGTCCGTCTTTTATTCTCTCTCTCTCTCTCTCTCTCTCTCTCTCTCTCTCTCTCTCTCTCTCTCTCTCTCTCTCTCTCTCTCTCTCTCTCTCTCTCTCTCTCTCTCTCTCTCTCTCTCTCTCTCTCTCTCTCTCTCTCTCTCTCTCTCTCTCTCTCTTTGTCTCTAGCTGTGTCTGGCCTCCCACACTCTCCCTGCACTGTATTGCATTAATATTAAAGAACATTGTCAGAGATCTGACCAAATCATTAGAATCATCGTACCCAATCAGGAAGTCCAAAAGCAAAGTGTCGATACGTAACAGACCACTTTACCTCATCGAGCGATAGTGTCTCGCCCTCGTTCAGTGGTTGTGATGAGCATTAAGGGTTTTAAAGCTACTGCCAAAAAACGAAAGAAAGATCCCTTTTCAAGGGCAAAGTTTGTTATGACTACAGTTAAATATGGCAGAGTCTCTCAATTATACAGGAGTATCATTTTCAGTTGAAAGCAAATATATTTTAGGGAGAATACGCTTAAGAAAAAGAGAGACTTTTCCCTGCTTCTACTTATCTGTGCGATTTGGTAAAAAAATAAATAGATGGCTATCAAAGACTAAGTGAGTCTTTTGTGGTGTGGTTAAAGCATTTAAGGGCATAGTGCACGTGTGTGTCAATCTATTGCTGTGTGTGTGGGTAACGGTACATATTCTAAGCATCCTTCACCCTGCACTGAAGTTCCTGTGGCTCACTGAAAGTGAGAGCGTGCATGCTTGTGTGCGTGCGTGTGTTTGTGTTTGAGTGTGAGTAAGTGAGTGAGTGAGTGAGTGAGTGAGTGAGTGAGTGAGTGAGTGAGTGAGTGAGTGAGTGAGTGAGTGAGTGAGTGAGTGAGTAAGTGTGTGTGCGTGTGTTTTCCCCCAAAAAAGCAAGAATCTGCAGGCAATAAATGTCATGCCTGGTCATCTTGCGGGCGGATTACAATAACTGCGACTACAAACCCACTCGTTTCACCCACACCTGTTTTATACACTTATACTGACGTTTCAAGGTCAGAATAAGTGTCTCCCTTTAATATGTACCATCCACATGCCTCAGTGTTACCTGGCGGCAGGAGACTCAATTTATTGAACATATATTTATATTATATTTATTGAACATATATTTAAATGACTTCTCAGTGTTGTTGTGTTCTCTCTGAAATATTTGTGTTCTTCTCGCTATCACAGGGAAATGGGTTTGTGTGTGCTTGATGGTTCAACTGAACGACAACGTGGCTATTCCACTACATGCATTTTTGTTGTGTGTGTGTGTCTCTGTCTGTCATACCAATCCTAATTTGTTTGCCTTCGTTTTATTTGCCACTTGCCCTTTACTCTTGGATTAGGCCCACACACACACAGGGATGCAGAAATGAATCTCAAACAAACATGCACACACATGCACAGAAATACACAAATACACCTCTTACACACACACACACACACACACACACACACACACACACACACACACACACACACACACACACACACACACAAACACACACCTCACACACACTGAAACATGTAACACACACACACACACACACACACACACACACACACACACACACACACACAAATACACACACACATACCCTCACACACAAACACATGCACGTACCTTGACGGCCACCAGCATTTTGTCCTTAGTGGGGCTCAGGTTATAACACTCTGCCAGAAAGACCTTGCCGAAGGCCCCCTCGCCCAGCTCCCTCTTCAGGATGATGTCACGCCGCTTAATGTGCTGCACATCTGTGATACGAGGGCGAGAGAGGGCAAAACAGACAGAGAGAGAGAGAGAGAGAGAGAGAGAGAGAGAGAGAGAGAGAGAGAGAGAGAGAGAGAGAGGGAGAGAGAGAGAGAGAGTAGATGGATGATGGTTATGAGGACGAGAGAGGGCAGAAGAGAAGAGAGGAGAGAGAGAGAGAGAGAGAGAGAGAGAGAGAGAGAGAGAGAGAGAGCAGTTTAATGGTTGATTGTTATGGCATTACGTTTGTCTGTTACATGAATGCTCCCAATTATTTCATACAGAAGCCAATTTATATGAAAGAAAACTGGTGCTAAAAGCACTCTCGCTCTCCCTTTGCTAAGTCAAGTATCTTATTGATCTCATGTGGTTTAGTCACATTTTCCTTTTATATCATTGCATCAGCCATGTTTAGTTTTGAGTTATGTTTAGGATTGTGTAATGAACAAATTAAAATACACTCTTGTGTGGGGGTGCAAAACAACTAAGTTTGTAATGGTTGAGAATAAATATTGCTTTGAGTTCTACTTTCATCCATGAACCAGAAGCTCTTCTTGTATCCATCTCGCACCCAGTGTCCAGTCCAACAACAATTTATCAGGGCACCTTTTACCACCTCAGCCGAATCTGGATGAACACATAACCCCAGTTCCATACATATGTATGCGCTTTCCCCCATGTTGTAAACAAACACTGTCAAACTCATTGCATGCTTTGCACGCACACCGATATTCAACTGAAGCACACGTACACAGCAGTCCTTGTTGTGTTACAATAGGCAGCTACTGACAACTTGAAAATATTCCTTTCTCTCGCCTTCCGTCCCTTCCATCTGTCTTTCCCTCCTGTTAACGACACTTATGCATGCCCTTTCAGAAGTCTGTGTGTGTATAACGTTGCGGAAAAAAATAAAGATAAATGATTCACCGACAACCGTACCTCTGCCTAGACTGGGTCACCTGAGACGCTACCAAGGTGAAAGAGACTCTTTAGAGAGCTCTCTGTAGTACCTTCTTACCACCTCTCTTCTTGTTATTCTACTTCTTGGTAAGGGGCAGGTCGGCCTTGAAGTCTCCTCTTTATTAAGCAACGTCTGGGGTTTTATGTTTGTGTGTGACAGGAATTATAATGCTGTATGTGAGTGTGTGTGTGTGTGTGTGTGTGTGTGTGTGTGTGTGTGTGTGTGTGTGTGTGTGTGTGTGTGTGTGTGTGTGTGTGTGTGTGTGTGTGTGTGTGTGTGTGTGTGTGTGTGTGTGTGTGTGTGTGTGTGTTTGCGTGTGTGTGTGTGCCCATGTCTGGCCAAATGCCATACAGATTAATAGGTATCAACGTTTCTAATAAACAGGTGGCTCTTTAGTCGCATATTGTTTTTGCCTTGCATTGTGCAGTTATCCTTCACTGGATACACACAAACACACACACGCACGCACGCACGCACACACACACACACACACACACACACACACACACACACACACACACACACACACACACACACACACACACACACACACACACACACACACACACACACACACGCACACGCACACGCACACACACTACAGATGCTTATCACTCGGGGCGTCTCATTTGGTTGTCAGTCTTGTGTGATTTTTCACCACTGTCACTCGTCGGTCTGGGGGCAAAGGTAGTAAAAGAAGCTGCTCCAAACTTTGTCATAAAAGTTACCAACACACAGACACACAAACACACCCACACACACACACACAAAGGGTCTGCGTGTGATCTCCTGAGCCCGCTCAACGCCAATACTTCCTCCTGCTGACTGGAGGGCAATAGGGTATCACTGATGTTACGGCGCCCCATGGTGACAGACCAATAGCGCCACTTTCAATCACGGCCAGGACACGTGTGTGTGTGTGTGTGTGTGTGCATGTGCGTGCGTGCGTGGCGCGCGTGCGCGTGTGCGTGTGTGTGTGTGTGTGTGTGTGTGTGTGTGTGTGTGTGTGTGTGTGTGTGTGTGTGTGTGTGTGTGTGTGTGTGTGTGTGTGTGTGTGTGTGTGTGTGTGTGTGTGTGTGTGTGTGTGTGTGTGTGTGTGTGTGTGGGGCTTTGGGCACCGTGGCTCTGCTCTTCCCATTAGTAGATGCTCTGTATTCTAAATATCATGATCCTAGATTACCAAGGACATCAGACCTCTCCTTGGGCTCTCACTGGGGAAATGAGCAGAGAAAGTGAGAGGGATACAGATAGACAGAAGAGAGCTACGGAGAGAGAGAGAGAGAGAGAGAGAGAGAGAGAGAGAGAGAGAGAGAGAGAGAGAGAGAGAGAAGAGAGAGAAGAGGAGAGAGATGAGTAGAGAGGAGAGAGGGGGTGCGGGGGGCGCGCGTTTGAATTCAATCATAAGTTAAAAGACCCACATTAAGATGGATGGAATACAGTCTGTGTGTAGAGGAACACAGAGAAACAGAGAGACAAACAACCTTCCAACATTCCCACGCACGT
>OLKM01000607.1:215337-240337 GCA_900291075.1 Melanogrammus aeglefinus
TGAGTGTTACATGCATGTTTGTGTGTGTGTGTGTGTGTGTGTGTGTGTGTGTGTGTGTGTGTGTGTGTGTGTGTGTGTGTGTGTGTGTGTGTGTGTGTGTGTGTGTGTGTGTGTGTGTCTCAGCGGGGGTACATACAGGTGGCGGGCTTGTTGCAGCTGTGTCCGTGTCTGAAGTACTGGGGGTTCTCTATGACAGGGATGCGGGTCATGCCGATGACCACGGCATCGGCACTGGCGTCCAGTGTGCAGGGGCTGATGATGCCGTGGTTGACGTGGTGCAGGGGGCTGGCCGAGTCCTCCTCGCCACTTATCACCGCCACGGGACCTGGGCAAAGGGGAGAGGGAGAGGGAGAGAGAGAGAGAGAGAGAGAGAGAGAAGAGAGAGAGAGAGAGAGAGAGAGAGAGAGAGAGAGAGAGAGAGAGAGAGAGAGAGAGAGAGAGAGGAGAGAGAGAGAGAGAGAGAGAGAGAGAGAGAGAGAGAGAGAGAGAGAGAGAGAGAGAGAGGAGAGAGAGAGAGAGAGAGAGAGAGAGAGAGAGAGAGAGAGAGAGAGAGAGAGAGAGAGAGAGAGAGAGAGAGAGTGAGTGAGTACAAAAAAGAGGCGTAAACAGAAGGTTGTTGGTTCAATCCTCATTGGCATCAGTCAACCGGGCTGCATTTATGAGCAAGAGGCCTAACTCCTCCTTGCTCATGAATGAATTTGTCTAAAATGCAGATTTAGGAAAGCCTGTTTCCTTCAGTAATCGTTCTTTATCAGTATTTCCCTGCTGGGATAATTAAGTTGTCTTATTTAATTCATTGCCCTTAATGGTAAATGGATAAAGAGCAAAAACGTGTCCAGCAGAGTGAGTGTATTAAATGATAGTGAAGTAGAAACATTAAAGTGATCGGTCCAGGGCAACCCAGACCATGCAAGCGATATCGGGAGGTGTCGAAAAGCAACATTGCTTGGAAGGGATGGACAGCGGGATCCGAAAAAGTGAAATAACCATAGCAACCTAGCAACATTACAACATTACTCAGTCTTGGCAGCACTGAGGGCCTGTAGGGTTGTGATCTGAGCCCCCCCCCCCCCCCAATCCCCCGGGCTGTTGTGTGTGGTTTATGCCTCCCCAAAATCCATAACACCTTAGCTTTATCCAGCTGAATGTGATTGCACAGTATTTCGCGGCACACCATTTTCCTGATGCTCAATGCACACCTTGATAACCCTTAATTAAACAACAGCTTTCTGTCATTTGTCTGCTGTATCAAAGTGTATGCATTGGCACACTGTTACACCCGTTATATAACCTAGTAATAATGTTAGTTTTCCTTGTCCCTTTGTAAGATGCTAGGTTGTTTACAGCACGCAAAGCCTTTGTGACTTTCAGTTCTTCGGCGCGCAAACCCTAACGCGGTTAACATCAACACGCTACAAAATGACAAAGGGCGGCCCACCGCAGTTTGAGTCATCGACAGCGTTAACGGAAAGGAAAAGCCCAGAGGGACGCCTTAGTGGCCCACAAATGTGCTGTTGTTCCTCCTCTCCTTGCATCTAATTGCTACTCCACCCGCTCCCAGAGTGATCTTACATCCGCACGCGCACGCGTCCCCGCGGACCCCGGGAGTCTCGCATCGCGTGTCGGCACGCCAGATGCGAAGCCGCCGCCGCCGCCGCCGGGAGGGAATAGAGTCTCCGAGGCAGGAAGGCTGAGTAACAAGCAGCCCCCCCTCCATCACCCATCCCCCCGTCCCCGTCCCCGTCCCAGCGCCTTCTGTTGTACCCTGTCCCGCCCAGACGCCTGGATACCCTCACATATGGGAACAGGGGGAAAACATAGGTAAGGATTGTTGGGGGCCCGATGCAAGGAAGTAGGAGAGAGAAAGAGAGGGGGAGAGAGGGAGAGAGAAAGAGAGAAACACCATTAAGCCCCTCGCAAATGTGTGACGTCACTCTTTAGATTACAAAACGTGCAAGGGGTCGCACAGGAAGAGAGAGGGCAAGTGAGAGGGAGAGATAGGTAGGCACAAATTGAGAGAGAAGGGGGGTGAGAGGAGGCGTGAAAGGGAGAGAGAGAGAGAGAGAGAGAGAGAGAGAGATTTATCGTATGGGAGGGTGAGTTTAGAAAGGTACTTGAAACATTAACCCCGCGGTACTTTGGCTGACGGATACAGTCTTTGTGTCCTACGGTTAATGGAGGACAGAAAAGCGATGGTTGGGAAGAGGAGGGAAGGACTCAAAATAGGACGAGAGGGGAGAGCAAGAGAGAGAGAGAGAGAGAGAGAGAGAGAGAGAGAGAGAGAGAGAGAAGAGAGAGAGAGAGAGAGAGAGAGACAGAGTGAAGAGGAGAGAGAGAGAGAGAGAGAAGAGAGGAGAGAGAGAGGAGAGGAGGGTGGGGGGGGGGGGACAGTAGACAGCTAAGCTGAGGGCAGGGAGAGGAAGGGCCAAGGGAATGGGCACTCCATTTCTGGGTGGCATGCTGGACATCAACCTGATCTGACTGTGAGCGACAGTCTGTTTGATCAAGGAGTGTAGCCCTCTCAACGGGAGATCCAGAGACAGAGAGAGAGAAAGAGAAAGAGAGAAGGGGGAGTACAATAGTAGCGAGAACAAGATGGAGATGTACAGTAATGGCCAGGGACAGCGCGATGCAGTGGTCATCTTTGCGGGACGCTATTTTTACATCTGGGCTCACAATGGCCATTTTTCTATCTGAACGGTTCACCAGTTCACCCCCATAATCCCCGCACAACCCCCCTTATGTGATGCACCCCATGCATGGCGGCGCACGTTCAAACTTTAGTAAATGAACAGGGACAGCTCCATTAATGATGAGATGGGCGGGGCAGAGCTGCAGTGAAAGTGTGTGCATGTGCATGGTGGGTTAAGGAGAGGGGCAGGTCTATAATTGGACAAAGAGATGGAGAATTACACCACTTTCTCTGGATTGTCAGGGGTAACCCGTTAATATTATCTGAAGACGAAGGTTAAATTTAGCCTTCACACAATTTTCTGACCCAAGCACCGCACGCGATCTTTGAAATGCACCACAAAGCCAACCACTTGGCTTTTCGTTCCGCCCAGGAAACCGACAAGTGAGCCAGCCTTGCTGACATAGGGCAAATTTCTAAAACAGATTTGGACCGAAAAGCGTTACGTTGTGAAAGAGTAGGCCTATGCCAATGCCATGAAATGCCCTGACAGTTCCCTTAACCACTTACCCACACACCTCCTCAATTTGGAAAGGTAGCATAGTATGTGTACTGTTAAAGATACTATATTAGGCCACAGAAGGGTGTCCGCCATATGTATCAAAAGTGCTATCTGGTAAATAACAGTAATTGTTTAAAAGCATACCAAATGTTTCTTACATTCTTTGCTGCATTTCCAATTTTTCAATATCACTTAAGTTCTATGATAAATGATTAAATTACAAATAAGTGCAAAATGGGCTTAATGTTCAGTTGAACCTTGGTCATTTGAAACAATGCTGAAACGATACCAAATCAACAAATGAACGGCATCTTTTTTTTGCATTCTGTGATGCCGTATTTCTAGGTAACAGTTTTGCTCGGTTTCCGGAGGATTCATCAAGGCCGAATGCAACCTCATTTCATATTCTGATGATTAATCCTTTTTTAAAGATGGGGCAAACATCAAGACAACCCCGGGACTTAGAATCTAAAATGACATCTCATATCATTCAACATATACACATATTAATCTGTTTCCTGCGACCCTGTGATTAACAGGCCAATCTGCAGACCTCGGTAATCCATTGGCTAACCTAACCCCAACATCCTTGAAACTAAACCTCACCATAGTCAAACATCAATTTACCTAACATAAACCAACACACACACTACACAAATATGCAATTTTCCTCAGTGTATAAATAAAAAAAATATTTTTTACTACACATTCCTGGCCAAGATGGCAGATATATATATAAAAAAAGAGCAAACAAAGGATTTTGAGAATATCAATGTGTAAAATACAATGATTTCCCCCCCCCCCCCCCCGATTCTCTCACTACTGTCTGTGACTGCTGGATATAATATATATGTTTAGTATTGTAATCTCTGGATAACCATATTGCTTCAAATGGGGCAAAGAATCCTCTCCAGCACACCCCAGTCTAATAATTGGTGATTAAAATGGCGCCGTTAAAAACATCTGTACCAAATGACAGGTTTTGTATGAACAATGGTAGACCCTGTGTACTCAGTGGATCCAATAATGCAGTAAAAGTTGCCCGCGTAAGCTATTGAACTCTATGCTGGTAGTTTACCACAAAGCCCGCCTTCCTTCTGTTTCCTCAACATCTGATTTGCTCCAAAGTCTTTCAGTCACCCTTTATTACCCCTATCTATCAACTGTTACGGATGAATTGTCAATACTTGCTGCACACTGGCTTAAAGGCCAGTTAATCAGTGTTTATTACCTCAATAAATCACATGACTGGCTCTAGGCATTGTTAGTGGTTAGTGTTGGATTCAGCTTTTGTAGAGCCTTTTTGGGATTTTGTGTGTTTGTGTAAGTTTGTATTTGTGTGCCCACATGACGTGTATGTTTGTGTGTGTGTGTGTGTGTGTGTGTGTGTGTGTGTGTGTGTGTGTGTGTGTGTGTGTGTGTGTGTGTGTGTGTGTGTGTGTGTGTGTGTGTGTGTGTGTGTGTGTGTGTGTGTGTGTGTGTGTGTATATACGTATTTGTGTCTACGTGTGCCAGTGTGTGTTTTTTTCTGTGTGTGTGTGTGTGGGGGGGTGTGTGTGTGTGTTTTTGTGACCCTGTATGTTAACAAACAAAAGATTGTGAGAATTGTTTCAGTTAATGAATTGCACCTGAGGAAAAACACCAACACCAACGGTTATACGATACAGCCCTAAATTGTTCCATTAGACTGCTGCCCAGGGAAATGGTTGGTTTGAAAACAGTTTGTCACAGGGAAATAAGGTTAACCTGCCATATGAATTAAAAGAGCAAAGCAAATAGTGTTTTATCATAGCATAAAACACACACCCATGCATAAACAACAGACTACTCGAATCCTTCGAGGATGATGTTGAGATGAAGCACTGGTCAGTTAGTTAACGTGTTTGAAATCATAAGTAAACACACATACCATTTCAAAGGTTTCCAAAAGGGAGATTACCACCATGATGACAAAACAAATATCACAAATTTACATATTTACAGAAAAATATGTAAAAACATGTTTTGAAGTACAAGTGAAATAAATATTATGTACGTATATTAAAGGTCTGAGACAACACATTATGAGAATTAACCATAATACTGTATTACCCTGAATTATATGAGGCCAGATCCGTTTAACTGTTTAATGATGTCAGTGAAACATATTTCAAATTATTATAGCTTACAAAATAGTAAGGTTATTATAAAATGTTTGCGTTAGCTCATTAGCAGCACTTGTTAGCAATTATCCCCCATAACATAAATCCATGTTTTGAGTCTAAACATTGCGTCATTTTGAATGTCTTTGCATTTCCCAATATTAATGTCTTAATTATAGTAAAATATTCACTCCTATCTACTCAATTATTGTGTGATATAGATAGAAAAGAATGGTTTTTGTTGTTGTTGACTATCTTTGCTGCCAGGAATCATTAGCCTAAGGTATTATTGAAACAGGGAATTGATAATTAAAATGCCCACAACATTGCTGAGGTCCAGTATGAGCTACAAAGATAATACATTAAAATGATTTAAAGGGTGTTGCTGCTTTGTGTGTTTCTTTTTATATATGTTTTGGACAGTATCTACATGTTCGGTTTCCTAGATGAGTTGGTCTGCAGTCTAATGAAAAATGTGATTATATTTGGGTAACAGCATCATGGTTTGAAGGGAACAATGTTTAAATGGAACTGTGCATTTTGTCTCCCGCCATTATGGATGCATGATTTAATCTCTCTCCAATTGTCTTTCTATTAGTCTGGCCACTCTGTACCTTTATTAATTCGACCAAACAACCATGTAATGTAGTAGTATCTTCATCCAAATAAACAATATGTTTTTCAGTGGTGTCACATTGCTGTGTTGAAGTAGGCAGCATGAACAACATTTCTGGTGAGAGAATCAGGCAGCAGAGGGAGATATTTAACTCTGTTCATAAACATCAATCCTTCATTGATGTCAACGACAGACTTCAGATTGCCGGCCATTACACCTTAAACCAAGCCTTTTTCATTTTCACTCTTAGCACTAAACAGAAAACCCCAAAAGACATAAAAGGCATAGGGACCCTATTGCATTAAAATTGAAACGTCTCGCACAAAAAGCGTCTGCAGACTATCTATTCATGAGGTTGTCTGCGGTCAACAACTGGACAGGTACCACTTAGGGAAAGGAAAAGGGGGATTTTTCTTCTGAATCTGTGATGGACTATCAGCGCTTGGCACACAGATTGACAGGTCTCCACACCCTCGTCTCACAGTCCCATACGACCTGTCTCTGCGGGGGGGGGCGTGGTGGTGGGCCATTGCTGGGAGATAAATAACCCTAAAACGGGTGGGCTGTGTGACCCTGTAGTGACAGACACATGGCAAAATCATTCAATCAACCACCATGATGTCACGATAATGCATGGAATCAGTGGCTGTCTGGGTTACGTGCACGTGTCGTGCGTGTGCGGGGGATGTGACATATCTGGTCAGGTTGCAGAGCGGACACCATGCTTCTCATACTGGCCAAGACAACGATGATAGAACAGTGGCATACAGGGTTGTGTGTGTGTGTGTGTGTGTGTGTGTGTGTGTGTGTGTGTGTGTGTGTGTGTGTGTGTGTGTGTGTGTGTGTGTGTGTGTGTGTGTTTGTGTGCATTTGGGTGTGTGTATTGGTGTCTAGGGAGGCTGTGTGTGTCACAAAGTATCCCTCCATAGGAGGCTAAATGAATTGCTTGTCAATTTCCCAATGACCTCCATGATTACATGACACAGTCACCGCTTGATGGCCAGCCATCCAATCGCACGATCTTTCCACTTTAGCCGTCCAATCAAGAAGGATTGGACAAACATGGCCACACAATGCCTGCTCCATCCAGTTCCCAGAGTCTTGCCCACCCAGGACTTGGAATTGAAACAAATTGATAGTACACACATACACACAAATACACACGCAGACACACACACGCACACACGTACACAGACACTCAGATGATGGTTGTAAATTAATAGCGCATTATCCCCCGTGGAACACGAGGCAGTGTTGTTGATAATGGGGGTTATAATTAATTTCACCTTTAACACCTGCAAGACTCCCTGGTTGTGTGTGTGTGTGTGTGCGTTGGTGTGTGCGTGTGTGTGAGTGAGTGTTTGCAGCCAAAGAAGTAAGTCATTTCCCAGCAGACTGCTCTTTAAGCATTTCCCAACCTCCCCGGTGAATTTGCGACTCTCTTTCTCGTGTCCTTGCCACGGTGCAATCTCTCTCCTTCCCTAATTCGCTCCATATTCATCCCTTCTTCTCTCACTCAATCCCTCAGTGACACCCCCCCCCACACACACCTCTCTCTCTCTCTCTCTCTCTCTCTCTCTCTCTCTCTCTCTCTCTCTCTCTCTCTCTCTCTCTCTCTCTCTCTCTCTCTCTCTCTCTCTCTCTCTCTCTCTCTCTCTCTCTCTCTCTCTCTCTCTCTCTCTCTCTCTCTCTCTCTCTCCCAGCAGACATTAAACGATAGAGACAAGCAAAGCGTTCTCATCACACAGCCTTCAGCCAAGCGCCTCACGCTACCCTCCTCCTCCTTCCCCTCCCTCCTCCCTCCCTGGTCTCCATCCCCACCTCCCTCCTCCCCCTCCTCCTCCTCCTCCCCCTCTTCCTCTTCCCTCCTCCTCCTCCTCCTCCCCTCTTCTCTCTTCCCTCCCCTCCTCCCTCCCTCCCTCCTCCTCCTTCTCCCTCCTCCTCCCTCCTCCTCCTCCTCCTCCACTAGTAATGGCTTTTGTCCAAGAGGGGGGAGTCAGTAGGAGAGGTTAGAGGTGGGAGGCAGACAGAGAGGGCTGGGGACAGCGGGAGCGACAGGACGAGGGTGGAAGGTGGGAGGGAGAGAGGTGGGAGGGGGGGGGGGGGTGGGGGGGTGTGGGAGGGTAAAGGTGCGGGGGCTGACAACAAGGGAGCGCGCCACGCAGACAGGCGGGAGAAAACAACAAACACAAAACAATTACATTGGCCCAGGTCGACAGGTCCGTCCGTCTGACAGATCCCCCAACTGGCTGGTGGACGGAATGATAAGTTGTCTGACTGGATGCAGGCTGACCGACTGAGTGTGTGACTGACTGACTAAATAGCCGACTGACTGGCTGGCTGGCTGGCTGACTGGCTGGTTGATTAAAGGAGAAGCTGACTGACTGGACACAGACTGAATGGCTGAATGGCTGAATGACTGGCTGACGGATGATGGATTGACTGAACGGCTGGTTGACCAAATGGCTGACTGACTGGCTGACCGACTGGGCAGGCGGGCCAGTGGCTAGAGTTTTGGCTCAGTGATCAATACACTGTGTGTGGGTGGGCAGGCCAGGCTCTGTTGGCGGTCTCAAAGCTGATTGGCTGTTAGGGTTTACTGAGTGACTGAGTCCCTTTGCGACTGCTTGACTGATTACATTTCTGACTGACTGACTTGCCCGCCTCAGTGTCTAAAACCGGTTGATTTGCTGACCCGGTTGTGTTAGACACGGAGACATTGTGCAGGTTGATAGCAGACTTGGAGATAGGCCTGTTACACTGAAATCTAATTTGGTTTATTCTGCAGCCATACAAACTGCTGGATGTACAATTTATTATATTTAATATATTACATATTCTTGTTTTCCCTGTTTTATCCTCCTTTGAACGCTATTTTCCATCTGGGAGCGAGGGAGTGTGTGAGAATGTGAGTGTGTTCGTGCGTGGTGGTGTACCTTTTACGTTCACCTCTTGGGCTTTCTCTTATCAGTCTGTTCTGGAAATACCTTACACAGAGTTATTGTAATATTTGATGAGATTTTGACTTTATTGAATAAAACGCCTATAAGATACGTGTGGAAAAGATTGAGTTGCTGTAATGTAAGTTGAAATGTTCCCCTATTTCCTGATTCTACCCTATATTGGAACCTCTTATTCAATGGATTGACTTTTGATTGCATTGGAGTTTGAATCTTCTCTTTGATTGTGTGTCTTGTTAAGCCGGCATATTTTAACTGTTAAAGCAACGCATATAGAGCTGAACTCAATAGATCACCGGTAACTTCATTATTCGCTTAATGAAAATCACTGAACTCAGTTACATTGAAAAGACAGAAAGAGAGTAATCTGAATTAAGTCAGCCCATTGTCCTTTCCATTGTATTTCTGCCTTTCAAACCACACACAAACACAAACACACACACAAGCACACACACACATAAACACACACACACACATAAACACACACACACACACACACACACACACACACACACACACACACACACACACACACACACACACACACAGCATTGAATGATAAACAGACTGATCCATAGATCTCTACATCTGCTTCATCATAGTTAGCTGAAAAAGAGAGAGAGAGAGAGAGAGAGAGAGAGAGAGAGAGAGAGAGAGAGAGAGAGAGAGAGAGAGAGAGAGAGAGAGAGGAGAGAGAGAGAGAGAGAGAGAGAGAGAGAGAGAGAGAGAGAGAGAGAGAGAGAGACCGTAATACAGAGGGTAGACAGAAGCGGGGGGGATGTTAAATGGGGCTAATTATCTCCAAGTTGCAGAATGAACTGGGAGGGAGAAGAAGAGAGAGAGAGGGGAAAATGACTTGGAGTAAAATGACAGACAGAGGCAGGAACTCTGTGTTGAAACGAGATACTGGAGAAATCCACAGAGGGAACGAGAGACACAGAGAGAGAGAGAGAGAAGAGAGAGAGAGAGAGAGAGAGAGAGAGAGAAGAGAGAGAGAGAGAGAGAGAGAGAGAAGAGAGAGAGAGAGAGAGAGAGAGAGAGAGAGAGAGAGAGAGAGAGAGAGAGAGAGAGAGAGAGAGAAAAGGGAAAAGTGGCCAGAAGGAGAGATGACTAAACAGTAATGAATTTAAGTGTCCCTCTGTCCCACAAACAGGCAGTATGCTTTAATTTACTGGCCAAAATTAACATTTAAACGGCTTTTACAATTATTTCCATGATGTAGCCTGACACGTTGGCGTGGAAACGTTACTGATGCAAGGCCCCGATGGCGGGGGGGAGATGGCTCTGCTAGACACAGCTGATTCCTGCTATTGCCTCTACCGCATTTGTTATCTATAGCTCATGTGTTGCCTATACCTTGTGGGTTGTCTATACCCTTGTCTATACCGCGTGTGTTTCCTATACCACATGTATTGCCTGTACCACGTGTCTATTATCATGTATCGCCATTATCTTATGCGTGTCTATACCTCATGTGCTTTTCATACCTCATGTAGTATCTATTATTATGTCTGGACCCTATCTGCTGTCTATACCTCATGTAGTATCTATTATTATGTCTGGACCCTATCTGCTGTCTATACCTCATGTATTATCTATTATTATGTCTGGACCCTATCTGCTGTCTATACCTCATGTATTATCTTTTATTATGTCTGTACCCTATCTGCTGTCTATACCTCATGTATTATCTATTATTATGTCTGGACCCTATCTGCTGTCTATACCTCATGTATTATCTATTATTATGTCTGGACCCTATATCTGCTGTCTATACCTCATGTATTATCTATTATTATGTCTATAAATCATGCATTATCTATGCTCATGTCTGTACCTCATGTCTTTTCTACTTCATTGGGTTGTCTATACTCATGTTTTATCCATACTTCATGTGTTTTATACACCACGTACTAGTGATGGATTCAATTCAATAATTCAGCCTGCGTCGGTCAGTTCCACAAGAAGAATCGGTCAGAGTCGTTTGTTTGTTTGTTTGTCCGTTCAGTCGAGTTTTCCTGGAATGCACGGTCAGTCAGACTCAGCTCTTCCGTCGTTCTCATTCCCAAACGATCGTGGAAGTTGGTCATAAATCAACATTACAACTTTAACCAACTGCAGCGGGAGGGTGGGGGGTGGGGTGTAGTTGATTATTGGATGTTTAACATATCAGCAAGATAATAGACTTGATTTAGCAATGAGGATGGGGGTCCCGGTTTGAGAACGAACAATGAGAGAACGAGACTGATTGACGAGACATTCAAATATTTGATTAATCTGACACAGAAAGTACGGAGACAGCATGCATTTACCATTTCACTGATATTGAATCGTATTATCGTACGCTCGCTCACTAAGCCTCTTCCCTCGTCACCACTCACAGTCAATGAACGACCAGCGAGTCAGCGAGTGGTCCGGGGGGAGGAGTCGAGTCTGAGAACGAACGAGACGATGGAGAGAGAACAATCAGTTCGGTTCGTTCTTGTTAAAGACTCGTTCATTTCGAACCGATTCGGTCGCGAACGACCCATCGCTATACAACTTCCGTGGTGTGTCCATACTTCATTTCTCTGTCATGCCTCATTAATTGTCCATACCCCACGTGTTTTCTGTAACTCATGTGTTTCTGTAGCTCATCTGTATCCCTCATGTGTGGTCCATACCTCGTGACGTCTATGCATTGCTCTGTTACCCCGGCTCCCCCTGATGCTCTGAGGTGGAAGAACAGAACCAGGGGCCCCCCGACGCCCACCTGTGCTCTGCATGCTGCTCACGTGTGTCCTTCCCCCTGTGTATGTTCCCGGGTCCCCTCATTAGGTTTCCACTCTATCCTGACTGCAGGTGTGTCTCCAGCTAGGGTCACCCTCTACTGTACGCCTTATCCTTTAATCTACCCACACTTCCTCTAAGCCAGCACACCTCTCCTTCCTCGCTATCCCCACCTCTTTTCATTTCATGCGGTTTAAACCCTTTCTCTGTGTTTTTAAGAGATTGGGGTGTAGCTATATCCCTCCCTCTCTCCACGAGAGATGTCTACCTAAAGATGTAGGGGGGGGATGTGTAGGAACAAGACGGACCATGAGGAAGGCACATATTCATCCTCTATATTCCCTTTTCCCTCTCCTATCTCGGATGTGGTGGTTGTGGTTGTGTGTGTGTGTGTGTGGGGGGCTACATGTTTGTGTGTGTGCGTGCGTGCGTGCGTGCGTGTGTGTGTGTGCGCGTGTGCATGTGCGTGCGTGTGTGCGTGTGCGTGTGCGTGAGTGTGTGTGTGTGTCGGAGGGGGATACTAGGACGTTGGCTGAATCATTAAGCGTTTTGATAGGGCTTCTACATTTCGGTGACAGTTGTGTAAAGGCAAGGGTGTCATATTGATCCGTCAGCTGGAGAGGTGACATGGACGGAGGAATAGCTAATGTCGGAAGGAAGAAGGATAGGGTGAGAGTTAGCGGGTGATTGCGCTACCGGGCTCTATCAGTTTTGTATTGACCGTCTTCATTACTACGGCCACCATCTTGGCACTTGGTGCTGTCAGAGGAACAGAGGGCAGAGGGAGGGAGAGAGGAGAGGGAATTTACAAAATTTTGTTTAAATATTCTCCATTGCTGTCTCTATTATGTTTCACCTTTTTCCAAAGTGAAGCACATTTAAGCTGTCATTTTTTATTGACCAGTAAAACCATATGACCCTGTAATTTACTATTTTTTTCTTTTGAGAATATCCCCTAATGTTTTTCTTCATTTTTTAAGAGCGAATGTACAATCGAGAGATATTTTTGGCACTCCGCACCCCAATTACACGAAGGTGGTCTTTCTTCATTTATTTCTTCTCATCTTTTCCTTTTCCCTGTGCGTTCATCTTCAATTTTGCCAGTTGTCTTTGGCAACATTTATATAAGCACAAAAAAAAAAGACTTTTCAAAGACTTGATTTTACGTAAAGCAGACTCATTTCTTTTATTTACTAATCCTAATATATCTTCAAACATAACTGTAATGACTGGTAATGGTTGTTGTAAATGCCTGAATATACCTCGTGCTATCTTGGGGAAGAAGAAGGTTGGCGTACTACAAAATGAAGTTCTTTGTAAAATGTCCACCTTAATTCTTTGTAAAATGTCCCCCTTAGTTCTTCTCTATGAATATAATAGGAATAAAGTATGAATAATAGAGTGAACCTCTTTTTTACATATTTATCAAGACCATGTCATAATCATCAGCACTGCATTCTTTTATTGCACGGTGTTATTTTTATTTTCTGTTTTGTTAAAAAAAGATGTGTTGCAGTAATCAAAGACACTTGGCAGCCAAACCGGTCAGAAGGGTTTGAAGAACGATCCGGGTTACATGGGCAACTATAAAAGGCGACAGGGATTACGACTAGACTGTGTTGAGCAAACACAGGGTTACAAAATATCCTCGTGGGAAATAAAACACGCTATACCGAGAGCATCTGAGGAGAACCACAGTTCAGTCGCGCAGCTTCTTTGAAACATGAGAAAGTGCAGAACCAGGGGCCCATGAATAGATCTTCTGCCACAAATACCATAGGATCAAGCCACCGAGGCAGGTTAGCGCCTGTCTCCCAAGTGCTGCCGTTCAGGGTCATAAAGAATAGAAGCAGCTGATGGTTTCGTCAACATAGCCTGGTTACTAAACATGGCAACTCCGTGGAGTCGGATTCCCTTAAGGATTGCTAGAGACTACAAATAGCTTGAAGGCTAATTTCAAATGGGCCCTTCCGATGTAACATGGCAGTCCTCACTTTTTAATGAGCCGCTGTGTCGGGATGAGAAACGACAGCCACATTGAAATGACATTGAAATGCTATGATGTTCACCAGAAGAAGAAGAAAAAGAGAAAGAATAAATTATTCAGTACAATAACAACTAATAAACGCAAGTTTACTTTAATATGGATACCGAAGAGCAGAAGTGCTAATAGTACTTCATTAAGAGTCCAGCCCCTAACCTGAGAATTCACAGGAAAACTCCAAATTGGATTTGTGGGTTAAGGTTAAGATATAATATTTATATATTTTTTTTGCTAATTTCTCCCAAAAAATGCCAACTATTATTGAAACAATTAAAGTCTTAATGATGTAAAGATACAAAGAGACTTTGTATTTTGCCTGCAATTCTGTAAGATGAGCAATAAATCGAAGAAATCTATAGACAAAGGAAATAGCTGCGGAAACCTGCCCTCCGAGTGGCCGATGGTTAACCAGAGACGGCGTTCATTTCCTGCTCGTTCCCTTAAGCACAACCTTACCCAGGATTAATTACCATTTAAATGGCCCAATCATACATATATTTAATTACATGGATAGCTTCTCTCTGTGCCCTTAAAATACAATCAAATAATGCTCCTATATGATCATCAATTAAACCAATATAATTTTCACCAATGCGCACGCCCAAACACACACACACACACACACACACACACACACACACACACACACACACACACACACACACACACACACACACACACACACACACACACACACACACACACACACACACACACACACCACACTCACACACACAGGTTAATGCTGATGTAGAAGAAGCCTATGGGACCAGGAATTGGCTCATCATAAGGAGGACTAAGAAGTATTACCAGTCCTCTTTGGGATCGGTCCGCCAGAAAATAAGCTCACTTTACTTGTTGGGAATTAAATTCTTCTTCTGTCATATAAATCCATAGTCATGACGTATACAAAGCCTATAGAGATTGCCATCCTTTGAAATAGGTCTCTTGCTAATACTGTTTATTAAAAATGAAAAAGGAAGAAAGTGGAGCCTCCGTTTCATTACAGCTAAGAAGAATGTCACAGCGTGCATTGGCAGTGGAAGCCCTTGGGGCTGACTGGAAGCAAATAACGTCATTTTGTTCCATGAAATATGAGTAATCTTAAAACAGCTGACAAATGAATTATTGGTTGTTTACGGCATGTAAGGGATGCCTCTTATTTTGATAATATGAATATCATAGTAGTATTTGCATCATCAAATATTGAAATGCCCATTCATTACAAGATCCAATTCATCTTATCTTCCTCTTCTATTTGAAAAAGTTAAAGTGCAGTGCATTTATCCTGACAAATGCCCCTTGCAATATTCATCAGGTGTATTGGCATTTGTAAATTGTTTGTTTTAATTACGTCACCTCATGCAGAACAAATCATTCTGTATGGGCATGGCCGGCTGTCAAACTGGAAGAACCCTGTTCAGGACAACAGAGCACCAAGACTCTCTGGAAAAAACGGAGAGTTGATGAATACATTCAAAGGTCTTCCTTTTCACAGACTTCTGCCTTATGCTTTCAAAAAAATAGCTTTTGAAATCCTTTCCACTTATATGTGTAGACAATATTGTGAAGCACATATTGTACAGAACAGGGAAAAAACAAGTTAATTGAAGCACAAAACATCGCCTTGCCCTTGACACATGTGGTGACATGTGCCATGTCATGAAAAATACAAATAGTAGGTTTGAAAAGGATGTTGAATGATTTTAATTCAATTACCAAAGTTATTAATGAAGCAAATGATAAAAATGGTTCAGAGCTAAATGAGAATGTGATGTCAACCACGTCACGATTATGAAGACCAATTTGATAAGGGATAATATACGTGTATGCCATTTCCTTTCCCTCGCCCAATGCTGAATAATAGTCAGATTTGCAGTAATGGTTAACCTTGAAGCAGACAAAGATGCCTTTTCTCCTCACCCTCTCTTACAAGCACCCATAAACCTTCTCCACCTCTGGAACTAAAGAGCCATTCTACTGACGCATCCTCTGTGTTTATGCATTTCAATGCTTGGTTGCACACTCGCTTGCACGTCTCCTGTGTGTGTGTGTGTGTGTGTGTGTGTGTGTGTGTGTGTGTGTGTGTGTGTGTGTGTGTGTGTGTGTGTGTGTGTGTGTGTGTGTGTGTGTGTGTGTGTGTGTGTGTGTGTGTGTGTGTGTGTGTGTGTGTGTGTGAGAGGAGCATGTGCGTAAGTAAAGCAGGGCACGATGAGCCTCAGTTGCTGTTAATAAAACACTAGACCAGATGGTATGATCTAGGACACAACAAGAAGTAGTGTAAAAAGAGAGAGAGAGCGAGAGCGAGAGAGAGAGAGAGAGAGAGAGAGAGAGAGATGGAGACAGAGACAGATAGCAGATAGACATAGTGACCGAGAGAGTGTGCGAGAGAGATTGAGAGAGCGATAGATTTAAAGAGCGCAAGAGAAAGAGATAGTTTATAGTGTAGTGTGCGGCGAGAGAGATGTGAGAGAGCGGAGCGATTAGATTGTAATGAGAGCGCAAGAGAAAGCAGATGCGAGCTTTGAGTTGCGAGCGAAGAGAGATGTGTGTGTGTTGTGTGTGTGTGTGGTGGTGTGTGGGTGTGTATGTGTGTGTGTGTGGTGTGTGTGTGTGTGCGCGCGTGTCGGCGTGGTGTGTGGTCGTGTGTGTGTGTGTGTGTGTGTGTGTGTGTGTGTGTGTGTGTGTGTGTGTGTGTGTGTGTGTGTGTGTGTGTGTGCGTGCGGGTGTGCGGGCTGAGGGGGCTAAGTGAGGTTGGTCAACCAGCTAAATGCAAGGGTTCGGTTCCATTGGCTCCAGAGACTATGAGTTGAAGGGAACTAGCGTCCAGTTAATAATGACGTACAATACTGACTGAGCAAGTATGGCCAGGATGGGATATGTATTTGTATCACATGAATGTCAAGCTAGAATTTAGCACACCTTATTACAGCTGTAGCGAAATAATCAATATGTTTTTTATTTATTCACCTATTTAGCACTTGGCACACTGTTGGTCTGGGCGGTGAGGGACAACACATATCTTGCCCTTCAACAACATCTGGCCAAGAAGAAAATTCAATGTTATGCTCAGCCAGGTGGAGATTGTGGCGGTCTTGGAAACCATGTTGCCAAGCAAGATAGGGAACAAGTCTGTTCCCCCTGGGAGACGAGTGTGATCAACTTTCCGTGCCGGTGGGGTCGGAGATAACAAAACGTCACCAGCCTGAGGTGTAGGCTGGCCATCAACCAAATGCAATTAATTATTATCCCTAATAATTACATGGAAGTTTATCTGGGAATATGGCATTGCTTTGCAAGTCACTGCTCTATGCTGTTCCATGACACCCAATGTCAATGTTAACAAATTTAATTTGTACAAGGCTGATAATGACGATGCCTCAGGATAAGGCGAGGCCCAACTGTGGCGTGAAAACACCACACATAGTACGGATCACACATAAACAGCAAAAGATATAAAGGTAGTTGAGGCATACAATACAATATATCAAAACCACAATGCACGCAGTGTTATTCTTCGCCGATGTGTTCAAGCTGTGGTGGTATTATTCACACTACAGGGGAGCAGGTCGCAAAATAAAACCAGCATCACTATTTATGTTTTGCCAAATGTGCGCTGTATCCCTCCAACGCCGCCATAACTCATACGTTCTCACCTTGCGAAGGAAGGTGCGGCCACATGCATGGGTTACCTTCTCCCCCTCGAAAGCTATACACAGTTTTGTATATCACAGTGTTTGGTGTAGCATGGCAGGCATTCTTATTTATTTGACCCGCTCAAACGTTTCATTGGGCTGACGAAATATGTGACGAGGCCATATTATTGGATTCGGGGATTAAAGAGAATCTCGACCCGGCGATGGTTTTTTTCCCCCTTATTTTTGAGCGCCACGCCTCAGGCTTCCAGAGCATGTGTCTGCTGCCCCACTCTGCCCCCAGGTGCACACCCAGTCGCCCAGGATAGATGGCTGCAGTGGCAGCAAGCGTGGCGCTGGCTGGCGTCAAAAGACCCCCTGATGTTTTTTGTCGGAGTCTTACTCTGTAACTTTACTTTCCCTTTTTTTCCCGTGTGCCTTGTACCCTCGACAACTTTCCGTCTGTTATTCTGTTGACCTTCTGCCTTCAGTCTTTTCATTCTCTCCTGCTCCCTCATCCCTCACTCCCCTGAATGCACCACTGCACCAAGCCCAACAAGCCAAGCAGCCTGCAGCAGAATAGGCAGCATCATAGCCTTATGAAAATAATGGATTGTTGGTCCCGTCCGCGACTGTTCATTTAAAGACGTTCTTCTACGACCATTGACATCAGTACTGCAGGGCTTTCTCAGACCACTTTGGGGTTTGAGATGATGGAGGCCTGTTCTTTTAACCTGGTGGATTCTTTGAGCTCCTTTTTAGTGTACTTGTTGAGACCTCGCTGCCTTTGAGAAGCCCAAATTAAATGAAAGCCACTCGGAGCACCATGGGCCCCAATCCCCGTCTCCAATTTCCACCTGTAGTCTTACTTTGAAAGAGCATCTTCATTCTTTAGATTTTTAAAATAATAATTGCCCTGTGATCTAGCATTCAACTTTTAAAAAATGACAAATTGATAAAAGGTAGCAATTTCCGCCCTGAGGGTGCAAATGGCTTCCGCTTAGCATTCCTAACATATCCTGTATTTTGTTGTGCTTTATAAAGCCATATCCTGCAACAGATTATTCAGCTTTTTAATTGTATTTTACCTTAACAGCCTACCCACACCTGTTGACCCATCACCTAGCACATCTCAAAAAGAGCAAAACATATTTTGTAGATACAGATATTCAACTGATATGGAGATTTGGCTTTTACCCGTATGAAAAGCAAGGCGAGGAAAGTAATTCTACCCGGCGCAGTGCATGCACAGCTGCTTTATGTCACCAAATGCTTTTTGGAATCACAGCGCAACGTAGACTTGAATTGCCATGCTTAAAGTGATGGTTATTTGGTTTCTATACACATCACCACAGAGTGACACAGACACTGCCATTTGAAGTGTCATTTAAGGCCTACAGTCACAGTGCTTCTAGCTGGAGGTTTCTAAATGAGTCCATCCTTTAAAGATACAAACATCATAGAAACATTACCGGGGCCCAGTGAGCTGTGGCCGGTCTGGAAACAAAGAAATATCAGGGGTTTTATGGGGTTCTGAGTAAAGAATGCGCTTCTTGGGTGATAAAATCAATAAAAACCCATGGTGTGCCGCAATTGAAACACATACAAGGGCTGTTTTGACAATCGACTAACATGATAGAGAGAGCCAGAGAAAAGAGCAAGCGTAGCTAAGAATTGCCTGCTTTGAAAATCTACTCAGTGGCAGCCCATACATCTGGCATGAAAGGCTGCTGGAGCGCCCAGCGTCAGGTCACAAACCAACCATTTTGTGCTGCGGTTACAAAGGGGAACAGAAAGATGGCTGCCAAACCATACAGAACACATAGGAGGGACACGGCGACAGAAAGGGAGACCGGTGAATGAATCAGAAGGACGTCTGGACCCTCCCAACATTAAAACCACGGCTTTAAAGGCAGATTGCACCCTGATAGAAATCAGCAATGTTCCTTCTGTGGGGGGAAAACACAGATGCAATTTCCTCCTCGGGCAAAGGCAAAAAAATATAATCTGCAAAACAAAGGAGGAAGTGCAGGATTTATGGAACTTTAATGAAATCATTTGTTTGGGATCTTTCTTTTCTGTGTTTTAAAAGCAGCCATTTCCTGAGGCCTGTAACTTGATATCGACACATTTATCTTTGGTGAATGTCTCAAGTCAAACGTTTGCTGCATGTGTGTGAGTGCGTTTGTTCATGGGCTTGGGCGTGTGTGTGTGTGTGTGTGTGTGTGTGTGTGTGTGTGTGTGTGTGTGTGTGTGTGTGTGTGTGTGTGTGTGTGTGTGTGTGTGTGTGTGTGTGTGTGTGTGTGTGTGTGTGTGTGTGTGTGCGTGTGTGTGTGTGTGTGTGTGTGTTTGTTGCATATGCCTCATGGGCATGAAGTCGGACGGACACTAAGGCGCACTTAGGGAACAGATGGATGTAATCAACAGATGGTTGAAAGGTTGTTTCTGTGCATGTGCCCTTAAGACATGAGATCTGTCTGGCCATATGTGTGTGTGTGTGTGTGTGTGTGTGTGTGTGTGTGTGTGTGTGTGTGTGTGTGTGTGTGTGTGTGTGTGTGTGTGTGTGTGTGTGTGTGTGTGTGTGTGTGTGTGTGTGTGTGTGTGTGTGTGTGTGTGTCTCGGCGGGTGTTTGTTTAAGTGTGCTAAAAGCAACCCTGTAAGATAGTGTCAAATTTGGCACATCCGGTGGTTTTGAACATTCAAACTAAATCCAGGAGTAGATTTTTGTTGAGGAGATCCACTGATCTCCAAACAAAAAGTTACCCACCGTTATATCCTAAACCCCCTTGCTTAGCGAGGGAGGATAGGCAGCTACAATGAGCCGACGTATTTAACCATCAGAGCTATCTCTCTTCTGTTGCGGTCCATTGGAGAGCAGGCGTCTGACGCACAGGATGCTAATGGCTACTTGAAATATAGAGACTGCATGATAAATAAGCTGATTTTAAAGTGGCTCTTTGAAAGAAGCGTTTCAGAGTCGTTCTTAGGGTTACGAATGCAAATAGAAGAAATCTCATCATTATTAGGATAAAACCGCTCCATCATGGCCTTGGACAATAGCCGTGATGCGTCTAGCCTTATATAGAGTAAGTAAAAAACTTGAAAATTAAGAATTAATGCAATGTGTGAGAAATAAGGCCAAATGCTCAGTCAACCTCCCCATGGATATTCTTTGTGGAAAAATGCATTCATTTTAAATACCTGACTAGATCAACAACGGACAATATCAAGATGAGAAAAATATTTCCACAAGGTATGAACATAAAGTAAATCTTTTTTTAGAAATAATGACTATTTATTCTGTTCAACTCGCTTTGGGATTATGCTAGTTATTATGATGAGCATGATCAAGGTTTTATATTTTGATATCCATCAGCAACAACCTGCTGCAGCAGGTATCAGGCAATGGGATGTGAATGATTTGAAAATAATTGTGGTATTTCTAAGGAATCTTGGACATTTTGCATGATTTAGTAATTGGTTGATGCCAGAGATATGCTATTCAGAGCTTCCATCCATAATGGAGTAAAGTCTCTTTGCTGGTTTAAATCCTGTCTGGCATTAAAACAGAAGGATTCACTTATCCTATTGCTTTTTAGTTTTCCAGTGATTACAATTTTTGTTTTTTGCTTATAGATCATTTGTATGCCAGTCCGAATGCCATAATAACCTTATTTCAGGCTTTGCTGTATTCAACAGATAGAGGCACAGAAACCCCCCCTTTTAGACTGTACTGATCCGTCGCACTCAAATCTGTCCTTGGTTTCATCATCTTCACCATCATCATCTTCACCACCATCATCATCATCATCATCATTATCCTCCTCATCATCCTCATCGCTATCATCAGCCTGACTCTCTCATTTCCTCCCCTCCCTGGCCCTCCCTCCCATTGGCAGACAATCAGCACCCCAGGCCCGTGGCAAGGGGCTGGGATTGAGCGCGGGGCAACAGGCACGCGGGCAGAGGGCTCTGTGGAGCGCTGTGCTGCTGGGAGGGTTGATGCTGCGGTCATGGAGCAGGGATTACGGAGGGACCGTGTCCAATAGCCACAATCCCTCCTCCCGCAAAAAACAAATGAAAAAAGATGTACAAATAAATAAATGAAACCGCAAAGACAAAACACTGAGATATTATTGCTTTCCATATGATTGTTTGCATATTATATGTAGGCCCTAATACAGGAATCATGAATAATGAATAACACAATGAATAATACATTAATAATAAAAGGGTATAATAAAAAGTCATAAAGAAAACAAGGCAGTAAGGGAATCACAGGAAGTGTTTTGAGCTGATTAGCATCAGGCTAACTGTGCCAGAGTCAGTCTATCTGTTCCATCCTTACTTCTGTCCTCCTTGCTTGCTGCCTCCCACCCTCTGCCTCTCTTTCTCTTTGCACCCCCCCCCCTCCTTTCTCCAAACTGCACCCAACCCCTCCTCCCCTCTGCCTCCTCTATAGCGCCCCCCCCCCCCCCCCCCTCTTTTATTTATTTTTTGTACAAATCTGTGCCTGTTGATACTGGGGTAATCTGCTTTTCAAATTAGCTGGAGGCAAGAAATAAAGGGGGGGGGGGGGAGACTGAGAGAGGAGAGAGAGAGAGAGAGAGAGGAGAGAGAAGAGAGGAGAGAGAGCGAGGAGAGAGAGAGAGAGAGGAGAGAGAGAGAGAGAGAGAGAGAGAGAGAGAGAGAGAGAGAGAGAGAGAGAGAGAGAGAGAGACAGAGAGACAGAGAGACAGAGAGAGAGACAGAGACAGACAGACAGACAGACAGACAGACAGACAGACAGACAGACAGACAGACAGACAGACAGACAGACAGACAGACAAAGACAGAGAGAGAGGCCGAGCGAGAGAAAGAAAATGTGGAGGGCGGACTATTTGATGGAAAGAAGTAGAGGAAATGTAGGAACTCGGGGGCAAGAGATTGTGAAAAAGAGTTTAAATGAGAGACACAGAGAGTGAGAGAGTGAAAACCACATAGGAAGTGAAATGAAAGTCAATGCCGCTGGCAGCAAGCCAAAGTCTTGATACACACAATCGCCAACCCACGCACACGCCGCGCTTTGCGGGAATGTGATATATCGTGCTAATGCGTGTGCCAATGTGTGCGCATGTTTATCAGTGAGAATGTATGAACTTTGTGTGTTGTTTTTCTGTTATCCGGGTCTGTGCGCATAAGATCCATGTAAATATGGAGATTTCCAGGGCAGAACGGGAAAATCTGATCCATCATGTATGGCTAAAACATGTATGCATGCGCACACGTGTCTCTACCACATGTGGGAAGTCATGTGTCCGTAATATAACAAGCGAGCGACGCTTGCGTGATGAATGCGCTCCGGTGAGCAGTATGGGGAGAATTTGCATCGAGTTCAATTGATTCAACTTTATGTAAATCGGAATGTCCAGAGCCAAACCAACGCGCACAATAGACTATGACAAACTTTTAACATGGCTATGCAAAAGCACACATGACTTAAGGTGACACAAACGCATTTGGCGCAGTGGCTTGTCCTTCCATGAATGTTAGCAACCGGTGTGAGGAAAACCAAGGACACATGTCACACACCCACACACACCTTTAAAATAGCTGCCTAGCATGGTGGTAAACGTGACTTATTGTTTATTTTTGTATTGTTAAAGTTTCATGGGAAGCACTAAAAAGAGACTGTACAATAGTGATAGTACATTCAAGAGGACACAGGTTTTTCTTGTCTTATCCTGGGAGTTTTTCCCTTGAACTTGCTTTCAATGGGAGAAATCCTAAACCTATATATCCAGGGCTGAGAACTGAATCACGCACAACAAATATTTCTACCAACGCTTGTGGCTTTTTTTGCACCCGCCGTTATTGATAATGTTATTCAAGTTCTGTTCAGAGCCGGAAAGGACGAGGGAGGCCAGCACTTTCCAAAACCAGCCGGGTATTACTGCTTTGCATACTAGAAAGGCTGTATGTCATCACAACAGAGCTTTTTTGTGTCCAAAATGATTTTAAATGTGTTAGATATCTTTCCCCAACAGATTTACAACATTAAACTGGGATAATATATAGGCCCTAGTACAAAAATTTCTTGGTGCAATGTGATTTAATCACTGGAACCTCTGCAGAAGATATTAGGAGATATATCACGGTAATGGGGGCAGTAGAGAAGGGCGAGGAGTAGAGATATATACCGGTAAACATATACATGTCGGGTTCCTACCTTTCATGCCAAACTTGGAGCGTCGGCCATATTTGTTGATGAGCACAAAAAGGACGATTAGCATCACGCAGGCGAACCCCGCCAGACCCACGGCGATGGAGACCTGGGCATCAGAGGACAGGGAGGAGAGAGGGGGGTAGAGAGGGAGGGCAGGCGAGCAGAAGGTAGAGAGCGGATGTTCAGGAGAGGTGTGGCAAAAGAAGAAAAGGGACGACAAGAGCAACCAGGGTATAAAAAGATGAAGAAGGGTGGGGGTGGTGGTGGTGTCGAGAGGGTTAATGTGTGCGACGCAAAGCTTATGCTGTCTGGGAAGGCGGAGGCGGGAGGTGTCTTCACGGGATCATTAGCATGGTCTTTGCGCATTTGTAAAGCAACCTCGCAGCACGCGGGATAACGCGGTGATGTTCTGGTCAGTAATGTTTATGGGGAGTGAATCCCTCTGATTCAATCCCTGGCCATTTGATCTGGTATATCCCCTCAAAGCGGGGCTTCCGTGATTGATATCACATGGGATGTTGGCCCGCCTTGCTTCACCCCTAGTGATGCAATTCCATTTTTTGTTTACATTTTCGAAGCAGTTGAGGATGAGAGTGCATGGGTATACTGTAAACTTAAAGGAAGTCAGATAGCAAAAGCATGCAGCTAAGACGTCTATTCATGCACATCAAGGAGTCATTCTGTTGATTACCAAGATGTTTGGACACATTTCTGGACAAAAGCTATGAATTAAAGCAAATGCAGAAATAAAAGCACCTGTTTTCTTTTCTTTTTTAATTGCGCCACAAATGTCTTTTGACAAAACAGCGCTTTAAAATTGGTGTAATTTCCTAAGATTGCCTGTTTTTTTGTAACTGGGATCATTTTCTCCCATCCGCTTACACAAAAATCTACTAACACACACACACACACACACACACACACACACACACACACACACACACACACACACACACACACACACACACACACACACACACACACACACACACACACACACACACACACACACACACACACACACACACACACTCAGGAAACATTTATAACTGAAACACACGCACAAAGTCACACTCCACTTAAAACCTGGGCCGGAAGAGTTATCTTGGCTGCTTTCCCCAGTCAATTACAGGAGAGAGAGGAACTCAATTACATTTCTTACCAACTCTCAGTCTAACTAACCACCGAGGGAATACAGGCAGATAGAGGGAGATTCTGTTTTTCATCCTCATTTTAAGTTTTTGGAGGGTTTATTTCCCACCAATCTCTTGCTCAATTCTCTACCCGCTTTATATCTTTCTCTCACTCTCATTTCAGCTGTTCCCCAATCCCTCACCCTATAGTTCCTACGTTGCCCCTTTTCTTGTGGCAAGTACAGGAGGAATGCCTGATATCTTGCAGGTTAACTAAGGTAAAGCTGAAAAGAGTAGTAATTC
>OLKM01000607.1:242837-247837 GCA_900291075.1 Melanogrammus aeglefinus
TCTCTGCCTTTGCAATGATTGGAGCATTCAACATCCTCTTTTTCGAAACACATCACACGCAACACGCATCACTTCATCATTTAGCAGATGAATGCGATGAGCCAGACAGGCGGGCAGGAAGGAGGCGATCAATTCACTTCCAGGGAGCCCACCACACGCCATTCGGGGGGGAGCCGGGCGCTGAGGCAAAATCATTGGCATCGACGGCCGCACGTCAGGAATTTTAACAGAAAAAATTACAATCTTGTTAGGTAATCCCAATTCGCTTTGGACGCAGTAACTATTGTGTTGTACATGCTGTGTGTTTTGCATTTTGGTATTTGGTCACCAATTTGTCGGTTTTTCAGAGAAGCCTTGCTACTCAGGGTTGAATGGACATTAATATTTATGCTTAATACTTATACTAGTTTATTCATTTGTAATGGGCTGAAAAGTATCCTCATTCCAATCCTTCCATTGACCATTCTCATCTGATGGTTAACGGCTAAAGTAAGCAAACTGGGAGGACTGCATTGCTTTCCATAAAACTGTGTTTGGGTGCATATAAAATGTTTTGCTCATATAAGCAGGTTGTTGATGCAGACACATAATATATATATACAGTATGTATACATATATTTGGAACTCCTGGACCTAGTATTTAGTAGGTCCTAAATAGTGTTAAAAGAATAAATCCTTGTGAAGGATCAATCAGCATATTCATGATTAATATGAAGACATTCGCCAACAGTACATCGTTCATCTTGAGAAGTAGAGGATCCATCTATAATAAGAAGGACTGCAGCCCACCTTCTCCCTGTAGTACCAGCGCAGGGTCGGATGGGGGGAGCCCGCCACGGTGAACTCTATGCAGGTGTCGTGGCGTTTGTACGGCTCCTTCAGCTTCATGATGAGGGGTGGGTCTGTAACAGGGGAGAAAGGGGACAGATAGGGGAGGATGCACAATGCCATGGTGAGATAACCAGGTGCAGTTGTTTCACATAGCATATCTTCTTGTGTCCCAATCACAGAGATAGAGAAACATGTGGATGCAGTCGGAGAAAGATATAGAAAAGAGTCGTGAGAGGGCAAGAGGGCGTGTGAAGCTGATCAGTACAAAACAGAGCAACAGCAAACTCAAGTGCGGCTTAGTGGTCGATCCATGTGCGGTTCATTGTGGGTGCCCTTCAACACCGGCCTCCTTTACAGTGACAAGACCACAGAGACCACAAACTGAATATGCTGTTCTCATCACCCCAGTTTGCTGTGTATGTGTGTGTGTGTGTGTGTGTGTGTGTGTGTGTGTGTGTGTGTGTGTGTGTGTGTGTGTGTGTGTGTGTGTGTGTGTGTGTGTGTGTGTGTGTGTGTGTGTGTGTGTGTGTGTGTGTGTGTGTGTGACCATTTGTGTCACTGTGTGCTGTGTGTGTGTGTTTGTGTGTTCTAGAGTTTCTGTCTGTTGGTAGACAAACCCCTCTAAGAATGTAAACACAGGCGCAGTTCTGCAGCAACAAAGAGTTATCGTCTTACCTTAGCCTACTCAGTGAAATACAAACCTCTGTCCGTCGATAAATTAATAATTCTTTGTGTCAGCCATTTTCATAAAAGGTTAGAGCCTTTGTGCACGCACACACGCGCACACACACACACACACACACACACACACACACACACGCACACACACCTACACACACACACACACACACACACACACACACACACACACACACACACACACACACACACACACACACACACACACACACACACACACACACACACACACACACACATCCAGTGCACAGATACTCAATATAATTATTATTAGTGTCTCTTCTACATGACCTGCTCTAAATTACTTTAATATGGTGGCAATCCACATGACGAAATAATGTCAATATAGACAGAAACATAAAACATGAATGGTTAGATTAGATTAGGTTAGGTAAAATAAAGTAAGATTAGATTTTTTTCAATGAGATTCCATCTAAATCCATTAAATTAGACAAATGCAGCACAGAGATACAGCAAAGTCAAGCACTGACACACAGCAGGCACAGGATTGTTCACAGTCATGACTCTGAGGCAGAAATGCCAGGCACAGAAACCTTTTGCTCATCACAAAACTGTCCCCGGACGCAAATACCTAAAACACAGGACATTTAGTTTATAACAGAATATATCACGCGACGTCAAACCCACTTTTTATCCTCCCTCGCCCTACTCATCCTTTAGTCTCCCCACCACCCCGTCCCATCTCCCCTCATCTACAACCCAGTAAGTTCTTATGTGATCAGACCATCCCGGAAAGTGAGAGTGTTGTGTTTCGTAACCCAGACCCCAAAACGTTGTTGATCGTTGCCTCAGTGGTCTACCAATAATCACAGCAATTTGCGCCAATGTGTTTTTCAGTTACACAAACACCCATGCCAATCTCCTCAAGTGAAAAACACAATCACTGCCCTTTCACAAATCCCCAAGTAATACATTATTTCCACAACAGGAAGAAATGCATTTCTTAGTTTCTCATTCACACCACACAGGGACCCAAAATACACAACAGTTTATCCTTTGAATCGGAAGCAGCATCATGGGTGTGTGTGTGTGTGTGTGTGTGTGTGTGTGTGTGTGTGTGTGTGTGTGTGTGTGTGTGTGTGTGTGTGTGTGTGGTGTGTGTGTGTGTGTGTGTGTGTGTGTGTGTGTGTGTGTGTGTGTGTGTGTGTGTGTGTGTACATGCGTTCATGCGTGTGGGTTGGCCTGTGTTTGTGCAGGACCCCGACAGTACATTTTTCCACCCAGGCCGATTCTATTCAGCCTGGCCAAAGCAATGACCACAAGCCGAGGCTAACAACAGAGACGGAGGATACTGTTTGGCAGGAGAATTGAGCATTCATGACTGCGCACATATTAGGCTGTGAATGTTTTAGCTAGGTGTTTATTCTTAAGCTCAAAAGAAAGGAAAAAAAATTCAACCTTTGGGGCGAAATAAATGAGTCAGTCCCGTACAAATATTATGAATCACAAACACTCCCCGGGAAACCAAAGAAACAAACAAAAACGCAAAAAGCTAAAATCAAAATGAGAAGGGAATGCAGAGGTTCCGTACTAAATCTTGGCAGTAGTCAGAGAGCCCACGCAGTGTTGATTTGGAAATTGAACAGGATTGTGTCTACTGTTCCCTTCCCCCTGCTCTAAGACCCTCTACCTCAGCCCACATTGAGTCCCCTGCCCCCTTCCACCCAGAACACTGCTCTCTTTTCAATTACCTCCCAACCAAGGACGTTAAGGTTCCTGGTGCAAGAAACAAATTAAAACGAGCCACTTCACACACACACACACACACGGTGGCGTGTTTCCCAAGAACTGTAGAGTCCGTAATCCTAATTGACACCGCAATGCCATGAACAAACCAGTGCCTGGGAAAACTGGTATTGGGCTTTGGACGTGACAGCAACCCAGTGTAAACCGAGGATAGGCTCTAAAGATAGAGGGGGATTGCTTGTAGAGGGTCCGTAGAAGAACTGGTGAGATCAATGTAGGCCTACCCATCTTTTAAGACACGGGCACGGAGGAAAAAAAGAAGAGGAAATGTATTCCTGGCTTTGGGGGTGGGGAGGGGGGAATTTCATTTTCCCGCTCATAGATAGAGGGTATGAGCTGAGAGACTATAAATAGAAGAAGAGTGTCACGTCGATTAGCATAGCACATGTTTAACACATACATCAATCTGCGTTACGGCCCCCGACCAAAGGAATGGGGGGATTCCGCTTGGTTTCACCGTGTGAGCATTATTGGACTTGATCACCCTGGTAATGTTAGCGTTTTAACTCTGCGTCGCTCTTTATGGGTATTGATGGAGGCTGTTTTCTATTGGAATTTCAGCCGCAGACAAACAGCTCAACTTTTATGGGCAGCTGTATAATTGATGGATTGTCCCTCACATTTGTTTTTTTAAAGTTAGTTACTGTCCCACAAGTGCCATTAAATGATATATGTGCATAATTTAAAACTGTTTTAATGGGCAATTTCACAAACAGTAACGGGCCAGGGTAGATTGTCTTGCATAAGCACATCCTTTATTTCCCCCCTTTTTAATCCCATATTGATTTGGTCCGGTTTGCCTCCGTGTGCGATTGCATGGTAAGGCCTTCATGGTAATCTTATTTACATCCATACGTCTGCAGTTCCTGTTGTCATTTCACAGCTGTCCGTTTACCATAGCATAATATCACGTCAACGAGCCACTTCACTGATCACTGCACACCACAAAGGGTGTTGTTGCACATTCAACCCAAACACACCGCACACACCCCACTGCTTCAATAATCACCGTCACTGTATCGGCAGAGGGCTACTATGGCATTATCGAGGTTGAATACACAGAATGAATTATGTTTCATGTTTAGACAAAATATTTATATAATAATATATAATACATATAACGTCATAATATACGTACATATGTTTTTGTAATATCAGCTTCTGCCTACCTTGTGATCCTGTTGACCAACTTAATATGGGTGCCCCCCCCCCCCCCCGACACGACACACAACCCCCCCCCCGTCCTTCCACTAGGATGTGGAACACAGTTGGTACTCAGTATCCCGCCTCCAGTATTCAGTGCTACAACAGCCTCTGCTCTCATGCCAGGAATTTGCAGTACATTGTAATTTTGGCCAAAATACCCATTGAGCAGACACGGCGGACTAGATTTGTTAGCGTTGATTTGATGCTATTATATTCTTTAATAACTGCCATTTGGCATTGTATTTTATGGGCCATTTGTTTATCTGTTGAAAATCCAACAGGACACACAGCTCTTCTGTCGATTCCATGAAGACACTAGCATATGGGCTCACACACACACACCCATACACACACCAACATGCACAACACCATCTCTATCTCTCTCCCCCCACTCGCACGGCCACACACACACACACACACACACACACACACACACACACACACACACACACACACACACACACACACACACACACACACACACACAAAAACACGCG
>OLKM01000607.1:252837-262231 GCA_900291075.1 Melanogrammus aeglefinus
CTCTCTCTCTCTCTCTCTCTCTCTCTAGAGAAGTACTCAACCAGACCTGCCGCTCTCTCCACAGAGGACACTTGTCACACACACATTTTTAACTGATGCGTGTGCAGACACTATAGAATCCACACACACACACACACACATGCATACACTTGTGCACATAGATGTATACACAGAGGCGCGCACACATGCATACACACCAAACAAGCACACACACAAAGATGTGTGCAAACATGCACACACATGCAAAGCATTTGCTCCCTAAACTAAATCCCATCTCACATTTCCTCCTATGGATCTGTTTTTTTTTAGGCGGGGACAATAAGGTGAGCGGGTGGTTTGAGGAGGTCCTTCTCCATGATCCACGATGCACTTTAAACCTCTAGATCACAGTGAGGCGTGCATGAATCCAACCCAGCTCCCACCCAGACCTTGCGTCTCAGCTTTTATTTCTACGCGACGTGCTTCTGCAGTCAGACCCATTAATCCACTGGCCCAAAGGTCTGGCCACATTTGAAAATCGGTTACAGCACAGAAAACGGAGACGCCGCGTAAACAAAAACGAAAAAGCATTAAAAGAGAATGTGGGCGCAGAGACTTCTCCACGTTACTGAGGTTGTATTGTGCCGAAGGCCACAGTGATATTCAACATCAAACCCCCACTCAGAGATCAAACAATGCCTATGTGAGGATCCAACCAATGGAACTACAATAGAGTAGAATAGAGACTGTGTAATTAAGACCGTACAAAGCAATAGTGATTAACTAATAAAGAAAATAAATCGATGTTGTAACTCTCCTCCCACTTCCACCTTCAAAGTGGCCCACATCCATCGGTCCCCCTAAACAACCACCTGACCCCCCCCCCCCCCAGCCCCCCCCCATCCAAATGGAGCTTATCTTCCCCACAACATGGCAAGCTTTAGTCCCATGAATACTTAATTAAGTCCCTAATCAAGCAGCGAGCCAAGAGTGTGCGGTATAAAATGTGTTTGACTTTGTAGCGCTAGATAACCCTCCCTCGCTCATTACCAGAGCGGAGATAGCCCTCCTGGTTGCATTGTTAATACAGGGGTGGGGTCGCAGATGGTCGGATAAGAGATCCACACAGCACATGTGAGAGACAGCGGGCCCCGCAGAGAGTCTGGGCAGGGGGTGAGGTGGGGTGAGGTGGAGTGAGGTGGGGTGAGGTGGGGTGAGGTGGGGTGCGGAGCATATACCTCGAGAAAGGAAAGCAGTGAGTCATCTACGGTAAACAAAGGGAAATCGTATTTTTTTTTCTCGGTTTTCCCTCCCTACCTCGTTGGAGTGATTCACCAACGGCGTTCGTCAAATTAATGTTACAGCTACTGTAGTGTTGGGTGTTATTATCGTTTGTTTTGATGGACTCAAACTCCAAAAAACAAGACCAAGGACAGCCGGAATGTTTGGTTCTTTGGGAAGCAAGGCTTGTTCACTATAATGTGCCGTGAAGAAAACCTCAGGAACAGTGTGTGCTCGCTCCTTGCCTGATGACTATCTAAATCATAATGTGAATCATAAACTATAGTTGGTGTCCCTGAGCTAGTCACTGTTTGCCTCCTCTGTTTCAACCGATGGTTTCTGCTGCTGCTTCTTCAACTATAAACAGGATAAAAAAAGATATATCTTATCGAAAAAACCGATCTATGGTCACTGATAGAATAGAAGAAGAGGAACCTATTTGTAAATATTTACATATATGTTGCTTTATATCTATTTCGATAGATGAGATCTAACAAAAAAAAGAGAAAACAGAGCAATTCTATTCATTAGGGGGTTTATGAAGGGTTGACCTGACACACATTTGTTTACATATTGAAAATAATATGCTGATGATGAACACGTATCATATCCCATTTATTATTTAACGACATGCCTTGATCTCTCTTTACATCTCGGCCTGTTTACAAGCCTGCTCAAATGGGCCTTTCACACCGCCGCAAAATCGGAGCTCGTTCCGGGCTAGCGCCAGTGTTTTGGTTTCACATTGCCAGAGAACCGGCTCCGGTCTTTAAAAACCGGTTCAACTCCAGCCCCAGGATTGAGCTGGGCTAGAACGAGAACTGCTTTACGCTAGGGGTAGGGGCCGGGGTTATCCTTACCTTCATAAACAGGAAGACCAACGAAGACCGGCATTTTTAAAAACACCGAAGTAAACAATTGACGTGAATCCGTGTATGGTTCGTTCTTTGAATAATCCGATTTAAAACAAAATCAGAAAAAACAATTAACAGAGTCGTTTTTTGGTTTTTCTGATTTGGTTTTGAACCTGAAAAATGTCAAAAAGAAAAAACAAATAAACGGCATTTTATTTGTGTTTGTTCTGTGTGTTGGTTTTTTAAACCCGAAACAGAAAAACAAAAATAGACACATGTGTAGGCTACACCAGAAGGCAGAACACAGCGAAGAAAAAAGAGCCAACCACCTAAACCAGCAATAGAATGTCTAATTATATTTAGCCTTGGTTATGGCCGCACTTGAACCTTATGGTAATTTTATTCGTGAACTATTTGACACTGGAAAGACACACGACGCTTTCAGTACCGCTCTAAAGCAATCTGGTGCCCCGGAGTGCTCCGTTATGACGGTGAGGAGGTTCTGTGTGGGGCACAACCTTCGAAGAAGATATCTAGTTTCCGATTTAGTTTCAGATCGTCCACTCGCAGACTTAAGGCCGATTCATACCTCCGGACCCGGACGAAATTCGTCCGTCCGCCCCAAACGTTGCCTCCGGAACTACCCTTCATACCTCCGTCTGGTTTCGGCGTTGTTGTGGATGTTTCGCAATACATCCTCTAGAGGGCAGTGACTGTCGTTTCACAAATTAACTGCATCGACAATCGCAAACATGAATTCTGTAGAGATGATTTTGCTTTGTGTCATCTGAAATCGGCAAAAAAAAAAAAGTGCAAAAAGTGTAGGCCTATTATATAGGCCTACCTGACATTTTTATTTTATTGTTCCCCTGCTTTGGCAATGAGTTGTAACTGGTCATTTAACAACATTTTGAGGAGATAATCTGCGGTTTGGTTAGGGGGTGTCACATGCCGCCGCCGCCTAGGCCAACACTTTATTGCCGATTTCAGATGACACTAAGCAAAATCATCTCTACAGATGTCGTGTTTGCGATTCTCGATGCCGTTAATTTGTGAAACGACAGTCACTGCCCTCTAGGATGTATTGCGTAACATCCACAACAACGCCGAAACCAGACGGAGGTATGAAGGGTAGTTCCGGAGGCAACGTTTGGGGCGAACGGACGAATTTCGTCCGGGTCCGGAGGTATGAATCGCCCTTAAGTCGCTCCCACACCGGAAAACAATAAAGCTGGCCATTGTAGAATGCAAGAGACATTCATTGCGGTTTTATCTAAATATCACGCAAACAAAACAAGCAACTGGATTATTCAGTTTTACCGTTTTGATTTAAAAAACAGAAAAATGCCGTTTATTTGTTTATTCCTGTAGCCGAGCGTTCTGGGTTCAACTAGACTAATTATTATATAAAACAAAGAACGGGACCAGAGACAAGGTAGTGCGTTCAGCAGCCCACTCGGCTACCCTTTTAATAACCCCTCCCCCTTTACAGTAGCTCACGAGGGACACACCTCCTTTTCCAGCCTAAACGCAGAACAGTCTGTTACACACGTCCCCTCCTCAATAAGAAACGTCCACGTTTCACCTGAACAAAACAAAACAAAAAAAACAAAACATGGGAAGAATATCCCCCCAAATTCCCATCTGCTGTAACTCCAACAGAACAGCAATATAGGCAACACAAACAATCAGAACATACATCAAACACCTGAATTCCAAATCCTCTAAGCAGTGGTTAAGCGCAAACTATACAGTCACCCTGTAACCAGTGACCCAAACATAACAACCAATGCTGCCAAACATTGTGGCAACACCTTGAGGCTATACACATAAACCCAACCTGAAACAAAATGAACAAAAACAATACAATAAACTCATTTGTTTTCACCATACATTTCACCTTTACATAAATTCAACTCTTTCTTTTTTCTTTTTTTTTTATATCCAGCAAGCTTCCACTGCATTAACAAATCCAGAACACAATAACTTCAAAACATGACAAAGTCCTGCAAATGGGACGGAGGCTCCACCATCGCCCACCGCGAGACTGTCCGGACCTGAGCTCCGGTAAGTTCCCACACAGTCCATTGTCCAACTCACCGGCCCGAGGCTGATCCCTGCTCTGTGGGAGTGAAGACTCGACCACAGGAGGAGAACCAACGGCAACAGGAGTGGCAGAACAGTCTGTGTCGGCAATGGCAGAGTGTACGTTTCAGTCTGTCATGATGAACCACTTGAAGCCCGCTCCATCGGATCGAGAGCGCTGATAATGCGATATGTTAGTGCAGCCTCCCACCAGAAACCAGCCTTGCACGACCCGATATGGGCCCTTCCAGTGCGGTGCCAGCTTAATACCGCTTTCCCGTGGGTGTTTATTCAGCCAAACCAGCCCACCTACACTGAAGGGACGGTGGCAGCTACTCTCGTCATGTACAGTTTTCTGTCTTTCGCGAGGCTCCCGCAGAGTAAGCCTGGCTGTGCCGAAGGCTGACTCCAGCCGCTCTGCAATGGTGGATGCATAATCCATCTGGGACCCAGTGCCCCGGGAGTCCAGATCACCAACAGGCACCAGCACGTCAGCAGGAACCCGGGCCTCACGTCCATGCATTAGGTAGAAGGGGGTGAACCGGGTGCTGGCATGTTTAGAGGAGTTGTATGCAAAGGCGACTTGCCTCACATAAGTGTCCCATTCACCTCCATGCGAAAGCAACATCTTCGCCAGCTGATCGATCAGAGTTCGATTGTGACGCTCCACCATGCCATCAGATTTGGGATTATAGGCAGTGGTGCGTGTTTTCTTAATCCCCAGCCATTGACAGAGGCTCTGAATCACCTCTGCCTCGAACTGCCGGCCCTGGTCGGTATGCAGGATTTCGGGAACACCATGCACCAACACATAATCCTCAAAAAGGCAGCGCGCGACTGAGTGTGCTGTCTGATTCGGTAGGGCATACAGGGCAACAAACTTTGTAAAGTAGTCCTCGACCACTAAGATGTACCTGTTCCCCCGAGATGTCATGGGGCAGCTCCAGAGTCAATGTCTGCGGCCACCCTCTGCAGAGGACGGTCTCACTTGGGACCCTCCCATAGGAGCCCTGCGCCCTGGGATTCGGGCTCCTGCGAGTCTGACATGCCCTGCATTTGCTCACACCACCACCGGCTTATGTCCTCAACATGAAGGGCCAGTAGCAAGATTGCTTGGCTTTCTCCCACACACGTTCAGCGGAAAAGTGTGCAGCAGCCGGCCCCCCATGCAACTGTTGAAGGATCTCCGGTACCATGGCTGCAGGAACAACAGCCTGAATTTGTTTCTCTCCCTGTGGTTTTCAGGCAACGGCAGTGCGGCCACAGCAGCCCCTCCATTACCGATAGACGGTGGAACTCAGTCCATAACTTCCTCAAGCTGGCAGAGGAACCCCCGGGAAGTCTACGAGGCCCGTCCGCACCCCTGCCCTGCTCCAACCAAGTCACACACAGCACTAATGTCAGGCGGCCTTCCACGCTGTGCTGACCGCAATTCAGCTCCACCACCACTAAGTGAATACACCGGAACTGGCTCTGTTTGTGCCCCGTCTGCAGGCGGAGAGTGGTCAGACACCTCCACTGAGGCCACGGCGCAAAGCCCGGCTGAAGGAGCATCTGGCTCGACAAAGTCTGGAGACACGGGTCGGCGGGACAGAGCGTACGCGATTTTTGTGGCGCGGCGCCATCCTTGTGGACCATGACCCAGTCAAACGGGTCCCAAACTCCAGCACCCACCTACAACCTCCGTCCAGTAGGGTCATTATCAATGGCCATGCGCCTAAGGCCCAGCAGAGGGCGATGGTCAGTGATGATGCAGAACGTGGATAGTCCACCACATAGTGTTGAACTCACGGACTGCCCACACCACAGCCCATAGTTCCCTGTCGAAGGTAGAACCATCTCTTCCTGTGTGTGTGTGAGGGCCTGGCTTGCGTAGGCAATCACACCTTCTCACAACCCTCTTCATCCTGCGCTAGCACTGCCCCCAACCGAGTCTTTAGAGGCGTCGGTGGTACACCTTGAAAGGAAGGTGCAAAGTTAGGTAGCGTAAACTACCGGAGAAGATGTAAGCACTTGCCGGAGGTAGGTTGAACGCCGCCTCACACTCAGCCGACCACTCAAAGGGCACATTCTCCCTGCCAGCAGCGGTTCCAGTGGTGGCAGCGTGCTGGGAGAAATTACGCACAAATCTCCTATACATAGGAGCATAGACCCACAAAGGCCCTGACTCTGACGGGTGCGGGGTGTTGGCCAAAGTTCTCACCTTATCAGTGTTCCCGCGGTCTGGTTGGAGACCATCCCTGGAGACCACGTGGCCCCAAAAACACACGACATGGTCCCTATGGCAAAAGTGGCATTTCTTGGAATTCAACTTCAGGCCAGCCAGCTGGATCCTAGAAAGGACTTCATCCAAATGAAGGAGATGGTCTGAGAATGTACGGCTGTAAATCAGTATATCATCCAGATATACCACACAAATGTGCCATGGCAGGCCCCTCAGAATGAGCTCCATCATTCGTTGAAACGTGGCTGGAGAATTGGTCAGACCCATAGGCATAGCCCGCCACTGATACAGGCCCCGGCCGGTCGTGAAAGCTGTCTTCTCGCGATCCTCCTCAGCCAGTTCTACCTGCCAGTAGCCATTCGAAAAGTCAAGCGTGCTGAACCAGGCCGAGCCAGCCAGAGCATCCAGGCTATCATCCACTCGCGGAAGGGGGTGTGAGTCTTTGATCGTCACTGCATTCAGCCGACGATAATCAATGCAGAACCTCCACTGTCCCCCTTTCTTCCTCACAAGCACCACTGGAGATGCCCAGGGGCTACAACTCTCCTCCACAACTCGTATCCAGCCAGAGTTCAGCCCACCTGACGTTCAATCTCTGTCCGTTTCCCAGGTGCCTGACGATAAGCACACGCTGCTTCACAGGGGGTGGTCCCTCAGTCCTTAATATGGTGTGTTTGATCAGTGTGCACCTGCCCGTGTTCTGTCGCCCAAGGTAAAGACATCAGTGAACCTCTGCAGCAACTCAGCAGCCAGCTGGCCCTCTGCTCAGCTCGTAACAGGAGAGACTCCTTCCAAGGAGACAGGGCCTGCAGCAGCCGGCGGCCAACAGCTGGATGATTGTCGACGACACGAGGCGGCACAAAATGTCTCCTCTTTACGCGACTGGGTAAAACTCAACCCAGGTGTAGACCCTGCCTGAGTTCAAACTGCCCTCCCCTGTGGCGATTGAGGATGCGGGCTGAGGTCCAACACCATTCCTCACACTGCCTCACTGTACGAGCAACCACCAGCCCCGTTGTTTCTGGAATGTTAGGCTCCAGATATCCCTGAAAGTCTGCAGCGGGTTGACTAGCTCCAGCAGGAGTGAGAATGTTCACTGGCACCAGAGCCTCACTCAGCGGGGGGGACATGGTCATGACGTCACGCGAGGGATACGTTACAACAACTTGGGACCAACTCTCCACCCTGAAGCAGGGGAACAGAAACGTCCCATAGTTGTAAAACCCCTCGCCCCAAATCCAATAATGCATGATTCGTAGCCAGAAAGTCCAGTCCGAGCAGAACACACTGAGTGGATTCCCTTAGCACATGGAAAGTGTGCTGCCAGCAGGTCGGGCCCAGACGGAAGGTGATCTCACTGGTACCCAGTGTGTCTAATTTTTGTCCATTAACTGCCCGAGAGTCAATATAGTTCTTTTTCAGGGGCCTGTTTCGAAGGGCAGGGACTGACATACGGAATTCTGCACTAATCAGTGACACCGAGGCCCCTGAGTCCACCACAACTGAGAGAAACCTCTGTGCCTCAACCACACCCCTGACGAAAGAATTGCTTGGCCGTAATAATCCATACAAGCAATGTCATTGAAAAGTCATGGCTCAAGGACCCATCATAGGAGTAGCTGCGTTTGGGCCTCGACACCAGCTACCGGCCGTTTCCCTGATGGCCGTTGTCAGCATCCTGCTGTCGTGGCAGGAAGTGCACGCCGCGTCGCCTGGGCTCGTCCTCACGTCGCCTGGGCTCGTCCTCACGTCGCCTGGGCTCGTCCTCACGTCGCCTGGGCTCGTCCTCACGTCGGGCACGCCAGTTCGGGCTAGGGCTTCTACCCCCAGGCGGCCTGGAGGGCATCCCAGACGGATCTGAACGATAGCCACGAGACGGAAAACCCCCCTGGCGCGGGGACCGCCCAGGCTCGGGGGAGCGGCCACGGTGTTCCTCACGAGAGCCTCTCAACTGGCAGCCCCACTCGCCACAGGTACAGTTACAGCCTCCTCCTGAGGGCGAGCGAAACCTTCGCCCCCTTGTGTCAGCATCCCTCGCCCTCAGTCTCCGATTTTCCTCACAAAGTTCTTTCATTCCAACTTCAATGGTGTGGCATCGCTCTCTCTGGTAGCTTCTCAACAGCTCTCTGGAGACCATCAGAGACTGACACGGACTGTACAGATGGGCCCCCACCACCATAGCAGCAGCAAGCAGTACTCACGTAGTCTCTCTGTAGGGTTCATTCTGGCGTTATCACATCCGGCTGGCGCTAGTGGCAAGCCTCCTGCCGAGGTGCCGTAGGCATATTCGCAAACACTTGGCTTTCACGCCGGGTCAAGACAGCAGGAAGCGCGAAACTTTCTCCTCCCCTGTCTTCGTCGCAACACCACCTAATCGGAATGGGTCTGGGGCACGGCTCACATCAAGCAGTACGACCGGTGCCCAGACTTTCTGACCAGAAGGCACGCAACGGGCTGACAGGCTGCTCTGACCACCGCGTCGGCATTAATGTCTCTTGTCGTGCCAGAACTCGTTTGCTGCCGGCCGTCGTGCTTTAATGTGCGGATATTCCATGCGTTGGTCTTGCATCAGGATGTGACGGTGTCGCGACAGCAGGAACCGGATGCCGAGGGGCGAGTGGAACGATTCCTGACCAGGCTCCTCCGTGTACATCGTGTGGCCGGTGGCCTGCCTTTGCCGTTTGGCGCCGACGGGCTCCTTCCAACGTGCCTCGCCGGCTGAGAAACTCTGGCTCCCGTCCCCGGTAAAATGAGGCAGGCAGGTCATCTTTACAGCTCCGCCCGGCGAGTATCTGCCAGCATGGCGGTTGCGCTGGGTTTAAGGGCTCGTCTGCGTTCCAGCATGTTTCAACCGATTCTTCACGCAGCTACTGGAGTAGCCAGCTAGGCTTACTGGGCAGCTAAAACCATCTACTGAACTACTAAAGACTAACCACGGCAAGGGCAGAGCAGTGCAAAATACACAATAAAC
>OLKM01000608.1:0-2500 GCA_900291075.1 Melanogrammus aeglefinus
GATGTGTGTGTGTGTGTGTGTCTGTGTTTGTGGGTCTGTGTGTGTGTGGTGTGTGTGTGTGTGTGTGTGTCACGGCTGTGTGCTGTGTGTGTGTGTGTGTTGGTCTGTGGATGTGTGTGTGTGGGTGTGTGTGTGTGTGTGGTTGTGCTGTGTGTGGTGTGTGGTGTGTGGTCGAGGGGGGGTAGGGTGTGGTGTGCTACTCTGCTCCAGGTGGTCTGCGGCTTGCACAAGCCCTGGGGCTCTCTATGGATTTCTGAAGATGCCGTGTGTTGTGTTGTGTAAGTGCTGCTGTGTGTGATGTGGTGTGGTGTGCGTGTGTGTGTTGTGTGTGTGTGTTGCGTGGTGCGTGTGATGTTGTTTGTGGTGAGTTACGTAAAGGTGTATTTGCTGATGTGTGTGGTGGAGCTAAGTGTGTGTGTGGTCATGTTGTGTGTGTGAAGCGTTTGTAGTGCTGATGTGTGTGTGGCTGTGTGTGTGTTGTGTGTTTGTTGTGCGTGTATGTGGTGTTGTGTTTGTGTGCTGTGTGTTTGGGTTGTGTGTGTGTGTGTGGGGGTAGTAATGTTTGTGTGTGTGTTTGTGTATAGGCCGGGGGGGGGTAATGTTTGTGTGTGTGTGTGTGTGTGTGTGTGTAGTAGGGGGGAGGGGGGGGTGGGTGGGCTGCCCAGTGAATGGTTCCAGAGCAAACAGAGCGTTCCAAAGCTGCAGCCTGGGGGTCAGGCCTGGAGGAGGTCCCCGATACAAATGGAAATAGATGAAAGTAAAAAAAAAATAAAATGGGTTTCTCTCATATGAAAAACCCCAAGGGCTATTTGCCATTTTCTTAGGAAAGGATTGTGAAAACGGAAGCAATATTTTTCATTTTATTAAATAAAAACCGCAATGAGCGAAAGCCGCCCTTTTGCGATTGGATGTGCGCGGCCCCCTGTATGTTTATGAGGGGGCATGCGCGCTTGTGTTCATGCGTGAGGTTGGCCGTGTTTCCTCACTAAACCCTGCAGCCCTCCCTTGCTTTTGTTGACAGTGTTAAACAAATGGTCAGAGAGCCCATTTACTCAGGGGGAAACCGGGGTGCGTGTCTCTTGCGAGTGTTTGTGTGCGTGAAGGTGTGTGTGTGTGTGTGTGTGTGTGTGTGTGTGTGTGTGTGTGTGTGTGTGTGTGTGTGTGTGTGTGTGTGTGTGTGTGTGTGTGTGTGTGTGTGTGTGTGTGTGTGTGTGTGTGTGTGTGCGGGGGCCACTCCCATGGCCTTCAGCCTCCTCCGGGGGCTACTTGTCAGCCAGTGTCTGCAAGGTGAGAGGCCTGGTGATAATTGAACACTTCTAACAAATGTATTGAAGGAAGGAATCGAAAAACCTGTTAATGAGATTTGCCTCCGTGGGCGGTGCTCCGGGTTATTATTCTTATAATTTTCTTAATCTAATGAGTTACTCAAAGTTTATTTCCAAATGTGTTTCTCTCGTTCACCCCTGTGTGGCTCCTTGTATGCGTGTTTGTTTTCGTTGTTTTCCCATCCTTTTTAATAACTTTTTTTGTTTTTCCCAGCGGAGAAAAAAAAACATGCCAAAGAAATCAATGTGGGAATGCGTTTGGGACGCGTTTGCAAACACGTGTTTTCTCGCTAAAACAACACGTCGAAAACCCTGGGACGCGTGCAGCGGTGTAGCCGTAGCGTCGAGCTACAGAGATGCACATCTTCATACTGTGGGCTGGTTTGTTTACCTCACACAAAATGGCTCCTGGCCTCGCAGCACAGACCATGAAAATGGCCGCTTCTTGATTCGCCTGCAGCGCTCTGTATAGATTGGAGTTCTCGCGTGGCAGTTATGCTGCTGGGTAATCTCTCCCCCCCCCCCCCCCCTCCGTCCCCGTCCCCCCGTCCCCCGTCCCCGTCCCCGTCCCCCGTCCCCCCCCCCGCCCTCCCCCTGTCCTCTCCTCCCCCCCCCCCCCAGGGATGTGTTCTCATTAAGGACAGTGGCCCCGGGGCCCCTCTCCCCACTGCTTCCTGTGGCCAATGACCTGGTTCACGTCCTGCGGGCGTGCAGCCAGCCTGCTCCTCTGTCTCCCGTGTCATTCCCCTACCCAGCAAACCCACCCGAGGGGATCACATGACTCTGGGCTGACTCCCTGACCCCTGTCCCCCCCCCCCCGCCCCCCCCCTCCTGAAACCCCCCCAGGCCTTCACAGTCCCTCTGCCTCTCCTTGCCCACACACACAGACACACACAGACACACACACACATGGAGACACACACACACGGACACACTCAGCCACACTCTGTCGGCTAAATGGCCGACAGACCGGCTCACGTGTTCACGGCCCCCCCCCCTCAACCTCAAACCCCTCCCACCTGCAGAAAATGGAGGCAACCTCCTTGAGGCTGAATGTGAGGGAGAACTTCACAGGGCTCAGAGCGGGAACAAATCGCGGCCATGGGAAACAGTCCACTCTTAAAGCAGTAAAGAGTCCCCACCCTGTTGGTGGTAAACATGGCCGCGGACGGCGC
>OLKM01000608.1:7500-15870 GCA_900291075.1 Melanogrammus aeglefinus
GTGTGTGTGTGTGTGTGTGTGTGTGTGTGTGTGTGTGTGTGTGTGTGTGTGTGTGTGTGTAGTGATGGTGGTGGTGGTGCTGATCCAAAGCTTGGAGTGCTATCCAGTGTGAACATTACCCCCTACCTAGCCGGGCTGTCAAGGGGCCCAGAATAAGCCTGGGAGCTTCAGGAGAGCAGCGAGATGTTGTGGAGACACAGGCTGCTGTGATGCGTGCAGGTCGGGAATGCCGGAGAGGGAGACCTTAAATAAACGTGTTGAATAAGGCCCAGCTATTTAGGAGTACACATCGGTGCTCCTATGCAAACATAGATTGCGGCAGACCGCTAGTCAAATAAGCAATGCTAAATGTTTAAATGAGGCGAAGCAGAAATACGACTACCAGCATATTGATAACGTTTGAGATTTGTGGCCTTATGATTCCCAGTGTGTCTCAGTCCTGTTGGTCGGTCAAGTTTAGAGCAAACTGACAGAACGGTAATTACAAAATGATGGCTTTAGAAAACAGCTGCGTTTTATTTTCCACTAAAGACAGAAATGTCTGGTTTCAGATTTATTTTTCGAAATAGATACTCAGATTCCACTCCAGTGTTTAAATAGCTCTCTGCCACAAGACATACCGGAGCTCATGGGAAACACAGGCTTTTTTTCTCCAGCAAACACTGAAACATCAAGACTGCTTTGCCAACAATCGTCTTTGGGGGCTTTTAAATGTTAATATTTGGTAAATCCCCTCGATACAAACACCCAGGCTCCTGCCCAGGTGAGCATTGTTGTGAAGGTGTGTGTGTGTGTGTGTGTGTGTGTGTGTGTGTGTGTGTGTGTGTGTGTGTGTGTGTGTGTGTGTGTGTGTGTGTGTGTGTGTGTGTGTGTGTGGTGTGTGTGTGTGTGTGTGTGTGTGTGTGTGTGTGTGTGTGTGTGTGTGTGTGTGTGTGTGTGTGTGTTGTGTGTGTGTGTGTGTGTGTGTGTGTGTGTGTGTGTGTGTGTGTGTGTGTACCTGTGTGTGTACCTGTGTGTGTGTGTGTGTGTGTGGTTGTGTGTGTGTTGTGTGTGTGCTGTGTGGTGGTGTCGTGTGTGTGTTGTGTTGTGTGTTGTGTGTGTTTAGGGTGGGGGATGGGTGTAGGGGGGTTGTCAATTGAGTTTTCACTGCGTTGGCCCTGGATGTAATCTGCTGCTGTTTTTTTTTTTTTTTTTTTTTTGCCCTGCGGAAGAATATCATTTTAATACATTAAGGTGGTGGGGAGATATGGAATTATGCAGAGTTAAAGTGTTCACCTGTTTATTATTCCGACACGCGACAGACCCCACTCCCCAAACCCCCTCACTCCCCCCTCCATCTTTACCCCCCCCCCTTTCCCTTCCTCTACCAAACTAATCTCCAAAAGAACATACCCCAACTCCCCGATCGCTGATCCTGCCCCCGGGGCACTGCGGAGCGGCAGATGATCTCCACCTGAGATAAGGCGTGGTGGAGATGTCGCAGCCGAAACCGTGGCAGCAGACGGAGAAGAAGAAGAACACGTAGCGCTAAGTAACGCAGTCACCTGAAACAACGTCAGAGGGCTTTCAAAATAAAAGAGAGAGGCGCACTCCTGCTTTATCTTCTTCTGCACTGGAAAAAACGCTCGCAAGATCTATCGTTCCGTCGTGCTGTTTGTCATCAAGATCTAACCGTCTGATGTATGTAAACGTACGGGTGAATACATAAATCAACGTGCGTCTTCACATTTTTGGGAAACAAAGGGACTCAAGTCAACGTGAGGCTGAGGGAGACAGTTCCCATCTTTACATTCATATGAGCAACATTAAAGTACGAACATTATAATACGTGACTTATTAGCGGCGAGCACTTTTTGAAACGTGTTGCCAAACAGTCGACGGTGGGCTGTCAGTGTTTGTTTTGTAACTACCTTCATCTGTTTGTTTTGTTAAGGCTTTGCCCTCCATCATAATGAATCATTTTTTTTTTCATCTTGTTCTTATTTATTCCCGTGGCCGGGGGTGGAATGTGGTGGTTGATGAGGGGCTGAAATGAACCGAGCCTTAGCCGTAGCCCGGGGGGGCTAGCGCATATCTTAGCATAAGTGATGGCCGACCTGGGGCCTTGAGCCTGACTGAGAGCGCCCTCCGGACACCAACCCTGACAGATCATGTATTTATAGGTCTGTTGAAAGACCTCTATTGTGTCCCACATCGCCCCGGAGCACGTCTGTCCTCTGTATTATAATAAAGCTCCTGGCCTTAGCACGATGATGGATGGCTGGCCCTCCAATGGCAAACTCCAGAATCATTAGAGCGTTCCCCTGCATGCGGCTCCACCCATTGGACGGCTGAGGGAGTCAGGGGAGGGGGGTCTGGCGGCCGTGGAGGAGACATGGTACAGGACGAGGCCTTTTAATCAGCACCAGGTATATTATGGAGCAGTCAGGACCAGCGCCAGGAGTGATGCTGAACAGTACACAAGAAGACTGTTAGAGAGAGCAAGAGAGAGGGACATGGAGAGAGAGAGAGAGAGAGAGAGAGAGAGAGAGAGAGAGAGAGAGAGAGAGAGGAGAGAAGAGAGAGAGAGAGAGAGAGAGAGAGAGAGAGAGAGAGAGAGAGAGAGAGAGAGAGAGAGAGAGAGAGAGAGAGAGCGAGAGTGGGAGAGAGAGAGAGAGAGAGAGAGAGAGAGAGAGAGAGAGAGAGAGAGAGAGAGAGAGAAGCGAGAGAGAGAAGAGTGAGAGAGAGAGAATGAGAGAGCGAGAGAGAGCCGAAGAGTGAAGGGAGAGAGAGAGAGAGAGAAGAGAGAAGAGAGAGAGAGGGAGAGAGATGAGAGAAGAGGAGAGTGATGAGAGAGGAGAGAGAGAAAGCGAAGAGAGCGAGAGTGAGGTGAGAGAGAGAGAGAGAACGAGAGAGACTAGAAGCAGAGAGAGAGAGAGAGAGAGAGAAGAGAGAGAGAGAGAGAGAGAGAGAGAGAGAGAGAGAGAGAGAGAGAGAGAGAGAGAGAGGAGAACATATAGACAGAATTAAGAAAACGGGGTGGGGTTTCGTGTTGTGTTTTGTCTGCCGTTCCGCCGTCGGATACGTTTGCAATTATCTCGCTGGCTTAAAATGGCCTGCAGGTTTTTCTTCACATACAGCACCTCCAGCTCCATGGAGAGGCTTATTGGTCAGACACAAACACACCAGCGAAGATTCCGGCACGTTTATTATCTCTTCCCATTCATCCTACACGCACTGCATTGCGTTATGTAGGATAGATGTTATGTTTGAGATGTAGATGAGAGAGTAGGCTAGGCATGCATATTCAACAGAGTGTGTGTGTTCAAAACACACACACACTAAAACACACACACACTAAAACACACACACACACACACACGCACAGCCAACCAACACAATCTGGTTGAGATATTCGCTGCATCCCACGCCACTGTTTGGGTTGTCTGCGCCTTGAGCCTGCCGCGGTGACTGCCGTTTGAGCCGTTTCCCCAATCTCATGTTGTACTGTTACCCCTGGAGAAGAATATAAATGATTCCTTCTCCGTTTACAGTGCCGAGCCAAGGGGACCCCGAGGAGCCATAGTCCAGTCTAAAATTCTCCACTGCAAGCGCACCATAACTCAAGGCCAGGCCCTGATAAATAAACAATGAAAAAAGCTCTGCCGAGTCTGAGGCGCAGTAGCGCGGACCGTCCACTTGGAGCACTGTCCTGCGTTCAGGTGGATGGCCAGTGCGATCATCAGGTTACGGTGTATGGCTCTCTTAACATTCATTCACACACACAGGGGAGGGGGATTATACCTCTATACATTCACTTCTCAAGAGGTGAGCAGTGAAGTTGCAAACTTTAAACAGAATCGAAGGTGATTGCAGAAGGTTGAGAGCCAGAAGCATAACTTAAGCACATTCACTTGGACAGTTTTTTGTTTTTTCATTAAAGGCCTAGGCCCTTTATCGTAGCGGTTTGGAATATCTCTGCTATATGCGAATGCCTAGTCTCAGAACTAGCTACGGGCTATTTCTCGAAACAAGATTGACTATCAAAATGAAAATCCCATCGAGGTAGAGATACTGTTAACTGGTATGGATAATAATCTGTCGAGACCCTGTATTCTAAGAAGAGAGTCACCACTAAATTCATAGTACTGCAGCATATTATATAACTACATTGATTATATTATGCATATTATTATACTATAAGGAGGGTTTCTCGCTCTTTCTTCTTCTTTGAATTCTTAAAGCAGTATCATCGCAGATTTTTTTCTTGCTAGGAGGGAGTTTCACTTTACAGCTACATTTGAATTTCTATTACACAAGAGTTCAACCAGCGTAATATTTCCCAAAGGATTATGTCCGTTGTAAAACATTTAAGTTCCAAAAGACTACACACCCAGACCAGTTCATCAATCATGCCGACTAAAATCTCCCGTAGAAATAATGACGAGGATTTCTGTGTGGCCATTATATTGTAATAAAGATATTTATGAGGCTTCAATCTCCACCCTCACTATGAGATATTTGGTGAAAATTTGAAATCGGCTCCTGAGGCTGAAAGGGAGAGAGAGAGAGAGAGAGAGAGAGAGAGAGAGAGAGAGAGAGAGAGAGAGAGAGAGAGAGAGAGAGAGAGAGAGAGAGGAGAGAGAGAGAGAGAGAGAGAGAGAGAGAGAGAGAGAGAGAGAGGCCCAACGGCCACACCAGGGCAAGAGAGAGAGAGGGCGAGAGAGAAGATGGCTAATGAAGTACGACTGATGCTGGAGTGTTTTTTTTTAGTTTTTTTTACTTTGCTAAGGGTTACATTTATAATTACCTTGCTGGCATAGAATGTCCGGCAGGCATCATGGTGTCGAAGGTAAGACGCCTCTACATTACAGCCCCTGTCTGACACACAGCCCAGACAGAAGCAACAGAGAGCAGAGAGAGAAGAAAGGAGGCTTCAATTCACTGGTACGTCGTCATCATGCTGTTTCTTATTTTCTTATTTTGTGTTTCAACCCAGCTGTCGTAAGCCGGTGAGTAGTGTTGGAGGGGGGGACCCTCGGGGGGGGGGGGGGGGGGGGGGTGCACTATGGGGAAGAACGCCGTTGACGACGGCAGGGGAGGGCGAGTGTGACGACTCCAGCAGGTCTGTGGACTGGCATGAGTGTGTGATGAGCAAGCAGACCATCCCCCCTACCCCCCCCCCCCCCCCCTCCCGCCACAGGCTGGTGTGAGGAAGAGGAGGAGGAGGAGGGGAGACATCGTCTTCATCTCTCAATGGCTACAGCGGGAGCTGGTGGTGACACACACACACACACACACATATATACATGACAGAGTTAGCATGGAGTAGAGAGGTGGGGGGGACCTACCTCAAATTAGCCTCGACTCGCCTGAAAAAAACATAGGTGCCAGTTTCTTGATGAAATATCTTTTTATATCGGGACAGGTGGCGTCCTGAGACACAAACACTCGATTCCTTTCCTAACGTAGCCTGGAGGTGTCGATCCCCTTATAGCCATCGTTGCCCAAAGGGGCCAAAAGATTTGACCTTTCTGTTACATGTTGGCCTACATTTTGGCTTAATGTTCGCGCTTCAGTATCAATAGGAGAGATGCTAAATCGAGACAAAAGTTTGATGGAACAACCTGCATTCTGGTAAGGCTGTTAAGTAATGGTTGTGACGTGTCAAATGTCACGAGTGCTTCCGTTTAATGCAATCCTCAGCGCTAGAACTTTTCTTCGACTAATTACAGGGGATTTAATCGACTAGACTTAGCCTGCTCGTGTTTTACCAACTGGCTGTCAGTAACCTAGCAACAGTGGGTCAGTTGATTTTCAACTGTGTTGCCTTATCTTGCGTGAGACAAACAAGCGTAATTAGCTCTCTAAATAAACTCATTGTTCCGCTTGATAATAATATCATAATTAAGTTTGACTCTGTCCCATGTGAAACGTACCCGGATGACCTGACACTGTACCGATGGGTTTATTTTGGGGGTTGAAAGCTATCATGTGGTTTGCTGGTAATGTGAATTCCACAAATAAGCTAAAGTTAATTACACAAAGTTAATAAGATGTACATCTGTACATTGCCATAGTCGCAATGGGCCATTTTCCATTGCTAAGGGTTGGGGCTGATTGTCACATCAAATAAGGGTGAAAATTAATCCACAGCCAACCTGTAGACGTCCTGGAGCAAGACGCCTTAACTCTATCTGCTCCTTAATGGCATGCACCTGAACCACTTTGTTGAGTCGCTTTGGATACAAGCCTTTACGAAAACGTACAAAATGAAATGGTGAGTCAATCACACCGGTTTTCCGGATCCTGCGACAAAAAGCCCTCCTGTGCAATAAACCCTGGAGGCCAAGAGCACATTCAACGTAGCCCGAAGCCAATGCCTGCACTCTGAATGTATTAGCTCTATGCACACACTGCCATCATCTCTTGACGCATAGCTGAGTGTGTGTGCGTGCGCGTGATCATGTGTGTGTGTGTGTGTGTGTGTGTGTGTGTGTGTGTGTGTGTGTGTGTGTGTGTGCGTGCGTCTCTCGGCCATACCTCTCTAGCCTACGACAATAATAACCGTCAGTCAAAGAGGGAAAAGAAAGAAATCTGGGCCAGGGAAAGCTGAAAGGGATGAGGCGCGTAGCATCGAGCCGCAGAAGAAGAAGAAAGTGGAGATTGCGCCGTGAGGGCTGGCGAGACAAGACGACACGACTCCACAGCGTGGGACTTCACTTTGTGGCGGCTGCCCTGCAGGCGATGTGTGTGTGTGTGAGCACAACTGACAGGACTTTGCGTGGAGAAGTCGGCTTTATTCAATATAACTAAGTAAAGAATCGCCCCCCCCAACCCCCCTCTAAACCCAGCCCGAGAGGCACTGGAGTGAATCCTCCAAGGTGCAACAGACTGCCTTGGTGTGAGGGGTGTGTGTGTGTGTTGTTTGTTGTTGTGTGTGAGTGTGTGTGTGTGTTTGTGGGGGGAGGGGGGATTTACCTTTGAAAGTAGAGAGGGATTGTAGTAGAGTACTACATTATGTATGGTTCAGTGTTAGTAGTTGCCCCCCCTCCCCCATTGCCGTTAGCATTTATCATTCAAATGAAAAGCCTAAATAGGGATTGATGAAGTGGTCGACACGGCAAGAACAATCCCCAAATCAGGACTGTATGGTAAGCTACTTATTCCCATGTTCAAAGACTGATCCGTGATATCTTTCGGAGACGCTTTCCGCCATTGCAGCAAATGTCGAAATATAGAAAGTAAAAGTAAAACAAGAAACAAGAAACAGGGAGCCACACTAAACGACGTGAGTTGAAGATTTACTTCACATTTTTTTTGTGTGTGCTACATTCCTCTTTACTCAAATCTAGGGAGCGTAGTTTGGTCAGTCATATTAGAAATACTTAAAATCCAACTTCATATCAACATGTGCCGAAAAGTAAAAGTGTTCTTAGTATGAATAGTATACAATAAAGGTTCAACCTGTTGTGTTATGTTGAGGCAAGAGTTTTGCATTAAAAAGTTTCAATGTAAAAAAAAAACAAAAAAACGAAAACACAGATACAAATGACATATAGCATTTACAGGTCATTACTTATCCAATCAATTGATCCCTAGGGTTGTTCAAAGTCTTAGGTGGGTCATGTTCCCTTGAAATTGTGTGACATAATAATTTATTAAATTATTTTATTTACCAAGTATAGACTGGTCTATGACATACATCTTGCTGATACTAATGTGAAATATATTTATAACATAATCAAATAAAATAACCTTTATTTAAGTAAAACCAAATCCTTGGTATTGCTGCCTTAATATTAAATATCATTTTTTTTAAAGTCACAAAACAGAACATTAAAAGAGTTTATATTCTATTCTTATAAAAAAAAAATAAAGTTTATGAAATGGCATGATACCATAATATGAGCAACATATTCTAATTAACTTTTTATTGGTATGAACATTAACAGACTTGGCCAATATGCCTGAAAGCAGAGAAAACATAATAGCCGTTAGCCTTGGCTACGCTAACATATGCTAACTACATCAGCGATCAAACCTTTGTCACTTTATATAGGGGGAGAATAGAAATCATAAGAAACCTAATGTAGGTTCAAAGTTTTAAAACAAACTATATTTGGGGATCCAGCTTAATACAAATCCTTGTTTCTCAATGGTTTTTAAAAGTGGGCTATAGACAATCAAACATGTCCTGGATTCTCCAACGTCGCGTTTCTTCTTCTGGCAAAAAAAACAATAAAAACACACACACACAAAAAAAAAGCAGTTTCACCTTTTTTTTTTTAGATGGTTCTCAAGAATGAGAAACGGAAAAAAACGAAAATCATCAACAACAAAAAAAACCAAAAACAAACAAAAGAACAGAGTCCTTACAGCTCTGCTGAG
>OLKM01000608.1:20223-25223 GCA_900291075.1 Melanogrammus aeglefinus
ATGTTTATCATGGTGTAGTTAATTCAACTCGGCGCACAACACACACACACACACACAGTACACACATCACACACCACACAACACACCATCACACACACACCACCACACACACACACGCATACACACACACACACACACACACAATTGCACACACACACACATTCACGACACACCCCAGTATAAGAAACATAACCCTTGGCAGAACATTTTCGCCCTGCACAGTTCTTATCGTTCTTACTGTGTAGTTATTTCAACTCGCGCAACGACACACACACACCACACACAACACACACACTACACACACACACAACACACACAGCCACCGATAACACACAGACCACACACACAGCAGCACACACACACACACACACACACACACACACACAACGTATAGAAACATAACCTTGCAGAATTGCCTGCACAGTTCTTATGTTTACTGTGTAGTTATTTCAACTCGCGCACACACACACAACACACAACAACACACACAACACCACACACACACACAGCACACACACACACCACACACACACCACAACACAACACACCAGGCGGCGCACACCATCACCACACACACACACACACACACGCACGCTCACACATGGGCAGACACACACTAGAGCATGCGCTGAGCTCCAGCAGAGAGCATGCAGCAGCAGCAGCAGGGCCACCGAAGGAGCCGAGTGGGGCGCAGGAGATGCGGTGTGACGTGCAGCACAGGGCTGTGTGGGGGGCGCCCTGCAGCCCACTCTCATATACCCTCAGCACTGCAGGCCCTGAGCACCACACCAGCCTCTCATTCTGCTCCCTTCCCTCCTGTTTTTTTGTCTTAACTCATTTGAATGCTGCCCTCGACATGAACCTCTCCTGTGAGCCTGTGTACCGTGTATCCGTCTTTGTCTCTTTTTTTTTGTGTGTGTGTGTTTGTGTGTGTGTGTGTGTTGTGTGTTTGTGTGTTTGCTTAGTCTAGCTGACTGTAGTTGAATACCCCGGATGAACTCATAGTGCAGACAGTCGATCAGATATCGGGGAATTTTTTGTGTTATCCTCAGGGAGTGTTTTGTAATTGCGGTCCTAAATGAATCATAGGGCTACACGGTTCACACACACACACACGCACACGCACACGCACACGCACACGCACACACACACGCACACACACACACACACACACACACAGACAAATGTGTGACATATGTTTAGAATCACCCACAGATTCTCAAACTTAACTAGAGTAAGGAAGTACCAGCACTGGCCCACTAGCTTAATATTTATCTGGTCTCAAGGCAGCACTGGAAATGTTTCGTCAAGCAGGTTGTTTTTGTTTTTCCGTCTACATCTTGACAGATCTCTCCCTCAACAGCTGAAAGACTCCAAAGCCGACCATACGGAAAAAAAAACATACACTTCACATCCACCAGTAACGCTGCCCGATTCCACACAGCCTAATTATTTAGCCCCGGGCCCGGTAACACTTATTTATATATTTATGTTATTTTATGTTTGCGCCAATTCGAAGAAAAAAAAAAGGGGCTCGCAGACGGACGAGGGCATGTTCTCTCGCTGTCGGGGAGCTCTTTGTGTGTACTGAGAGTGGTAGGAAATGCTGACTGGCCGATGGGACCATCCACTCACTTTGAAGTCGTCTGGGATGAGGAGCTTGGACGTCCGGAGGAAGTTGAGGATGTAGCGGAACATGTGTCCATCCCTGTCAATGAAGTAGTGCTGCTTCAGGCTGTCCAGCACTATGGGCTCCGTGCCATCGAAGAGACGGCCGATTCTGCCCACAGAGAGGGGGAGAGGGAGAGGGAGGGTGGGGAGAGAGAGAGAGAGAGGAGAGAGTGGTAGGGAGGGAGGAGGGAGGGAGGAGAGAGGAGGGAGGGAGGAGGGAGGAGGGAGGGAGGGAGGGAGGGAGGGAGGGAGGGGGAGAGGGTGGGCGGGAGGGAGAGAGGGAGAGAGGGATGGAGAGGAGGAAGGAGGGAGGGAGGGAATGAGTGGTAGAGAGAGAGAGATGGAGGAAAAGAGGGAGTGGTAGAGAGAGAGAGATGGAAGGAGAGAGGGGGAAAGATAGAGGGAGAGAGTGGGAGAAAGGGAGGGAGGGAGGGAGTCAGAGAGAGAGGGGTGGATTTGGGACGGACAGAGAGGATATGGTGTGACGGAAAAGGGTGTGGAGGGGTTGAGGAGAGAGATTAGGCTGTGACACAAGCGGTCTGATGTTTGGCATCACTTTAGCATCATTGCATAATTTAATTGGCTAATCAGGAGCATCATCACAACCTCTGTTTACTGTAAACGGTGGGATGGAGAGAGGGAGAGAGAGAGAGAGAGAGAGAGAGAGAGAGAGAGAGAGAGAGAGAGAGAGGAGAGAGAGAGAGAGAGAGAGAGAGAGAGAGAGAGAGAGAGAGAGAGAGAGAGAGAGAGAGAGAGAGAGAGAGTAGAGAAAGAGACAGGGAGGAAAAAAACCAATGCACAACGCTAGCTGTGCGGAAGACGCCAGGCCAGGTGTCACACTTTAAAGTTTTGGTGGCATCAGGTGCGCTCACGCGTTGGTGACTTCAACATAGTCACCGACTCAGAAAGCACAAAAGAGAGGAGGAGGAGAGGAAGAAAGAAAGACAAAACACGCTGTGTAGAAAGAAAGACAGAGCCGGAAAGACAGAGCGGAAGAAGAACAGATGAAAGAGGGGGCTGGAGGTTGGGCCCAGCTGGAGGAGCGGTGCCCGGGGCGGGGTGCCTCCCCGAGGCCACGGCCCAGGGTGACAGCACCCCCGCCCCCCCGCCCCCCCAGCCTCCAGATGGCCTCGTGCCCCTTGGCCCTATGCTGCTGCTGTGACATCTGTCACAACCACTGAGTTGCTTTTGTTTGCGTGCTGAATGTTGGGACTTGAAGCCACCACATATTGTTTACTGCCACAAAAATATAACTGTGGGCTTCAAACAGGACAGGAGCCATTTTGTGACCGTTGCCGGATAATTAATAATCGTTCGAAAATGGTTTTCTCGTTAATTGGCTGAATGGGAATTAACATGCACGCGCATGTCATCCATGGCATGTCCACAAGCCACGGTTAATAAGAAATCCCAACTTGAGCTGAAACAACGTCTGACATTCAAAATCACTGTAGGCACTAGGGAACTAGGGAACCCACCTGGACACACTTTCTACTGTCCACCCTGAACTCTGCTCTTCATAATCGTCGTCATTCACAAGCTACTTTGTAAAAAAAAACCCCATCATTCAATCAATTCAACCAGACAGACGGACAACCCTCAACATCAACCCCAGCACCACCATCACCGTCATTACCGTCGCCACAACCATTACCATCCCCACGTTCAAATCAAACTTTATTCATAGAGCGCCTTTCGTGCAAAATTGCAATAGAAGGTGCTTAATCACAACCACTGTCATCATCAACATCACCTCCACCCCCGCCCACCCCACCATCGCGCTCACCTGGACTCTGGGTACTTGGTGAGCGTGGCCAGGCTGCTGGTGTACATGTGTCCACCCACGTCGATGTGCACGGGGGCGTTGGACTTGGTGAGCTGGGCGGGCGCGGGGATGCCCTGGTTGCTGAGGGGGGAGGCCGGCGACCGGTTGATCATCGGCCGGGACATGCTGGAGCGGTTATCCTGTGAGGAGAGTGAGGGGGAAGCCCAATGGTTTAACTACAGCTAGCATGCTACGCTACTTCAGTGTCGAGTATGACTTGTGTGTTTCGAATAGCGACCAGACTAGCACAATATGATATAGTGCTAGTCTGGCATATGACCTGGAATAGCACTGTATGCTATCCATTGCTAGTCGGGTATGTTGCATAGGAATAGCAACTGAACTAGCAATATGTGCTAAAATGCTAGTCCAGTTGTCAGTCGTTTACAATGGAATCCATGTGCAGTGCACTCCACTGCTCAAAGTGTGGAAAAAAAGGCTGTGTCTGAGAAGGGAATTGATGGGAGACACCGTGGAGGCCCTCCATGGGCTTTAATGCAACCACGGTTGCCTTCTGACTGTCGATTTGTCTCTCTGCAAGTGAACAGCAGGCTGACCTTGACCTGAATGCGTTGCCACAATCCACACAGTATTCATACCTGTGGGCAATAATCTCCAAAGCTAAATTAATTTGGTGCGTCAATCTGGCAGTCATTATAAATGAGCAATCAAGTCTTGATTTGAATAATGTGATAGGATTTTGTGGGATTGTCTGCTCTAACCTAAAAAACACAATTAGTAGACAATCTCAGCGAAAGCCTCCAGAACAACTGGTATTTTTTTTTTCTCCCAAGCAGAAACCCAACTTTTGAACTCTGAGTAAATGATTAATCCTATTCGGAAATTGCTTTCTTGTTTGCAGCATAACACTTTGGTGCACAGTTGTTAAAAAGATGTCTGTAATCTGAACACGTTTTGGATAACAAAAAAATAAAACAAAAAAAACACACCAAGACAATTAACAGTTTGCTACTTACAGTTAACAGAGGCATTTACATGTTTTGGTACATTATAGCAACACCGGTGGCCCAATATGCTTAATGCAATATCCCGCTGTTTGAAACTACAATATAACACGTATAGTTAAAGTGGCCGGTCGACTGAGGCTTCAGTCACCCACTTGTTCAGACAACATCGGACCTTTACGCATTTTTACCTGCGCTGGCATTACTGTGGTCGGAGAGGAAGACACGGAATGATCATTTTGCTTCAAAGACGCTGCAGGTATCGGATCTCCTCTAAGTGCGAACATAAGCGAGGGGTCCCTGCACTCCAGCGCTCGGATCGGGAGCCGTTTAAGAGACGCGTGCATGGACTCGGAATCCAAAGAACTGATTGGACGCGGTCGCTTTCTCGTTTTGTGATGCGTTAAGTCCATGATATCCGTTTCGTCCATTACAGCGGGCGCACGACTACACAAGTTATTAAGAAGATAGAAAGGATGCTCAAGTTCCACACCTGCCAAAGCTGGAGGGGTGTGGAGGAATAGGAGAGGGAAGAAAAA
>OLKM01000608.1:27723-55223 GCA_900291075.1 Melanogrammus aeglefinus
ACGGGTGGGACAGGGAAGAGGCAGGGCAATGCCCCCCCCCACCCACCCTCCGGTATCTTGTTCATCACTCTGAGACAGAGACGGGAGGTTTAAAATGGCCTCCAATGTGGGTTGAACATCTTTTGCCCCACAACTGTCAGAGGGGGCAGAGCTCCCACCAGTGGGCATAGTTAGCGTTCGAAGACACTTGGGTTTAAACACTTATCTGAGGGCACTGGGGACTTTTAACACACGTGGGACATGGCCTATCTTCACAAGGTACCGCTGTATCATTAACCTGTTGCTCCTCTAAACGCTTTTGAAAGCAGGCTGCAGCGCTGGCGTGTGAATGGTTCAGAGCACGTCGGGTGCATGCGGCGAATGGACACCACTTTGTCCAATCCCGCGTGACCTGTGCGATTGGTTTTTTCCCCCAGTGTCCGTAAAGCATTCGTGTCCACCAACGGAATCGAACACTAAAATGACCCATGTTAACTTTGAGCAGTAGGCCTAGTCAGCCAGCGGTGACTGTCTGTAGTGTCGCTGCAGCGTCACCACAGAGAAGAGTCGTCAGAGACTCCGCTTGTTTGTTTTACTTGGCTAGGAGCCCTGGCATAACAAGAACAAGGGCGTGGATCACTCCTCTGCAATACTTCAGAATAGTAAACCCCAGGCAAGAGTCACGTTGCACCACCCTAATAGAATACAGGTAGAGGCTACGTCTGGTTGTTTATCAGCATTCAGTCTCAAAGTCTGGCTGGTTACTCATACCATGAGCCCGTGCTTTAAATGCACTCATTGGGCTGGGCTGGACCTATTCTGTCGTTCAGGTCGGAGGACAGGGCGGCTGGATTATTGACTTACTACTCTCATACAGATGCATTTCCGATGGGTTTCAACTGGACAGTATATCCCATAATGCAACTGTTCTTTGTTCCAATGTGTCACATAACACACAATTAGCATTTCCGAGACTGATGAGAGGCGGACAGATGTTTCCCTCATTTGGACGGGATGTCTCTGCTCCCTTGCTCGGTGGCATTCGGTTCTGTTTCAAATGTTTCCAAATATACATGCATGCACCCTGCTAGCTTTACTCATTGCAAAGTAGCACCTTGTGCTTAAATATAGGTAAGGTAAGCATCATGGTCCATCATTTGAAATTAATCATAGTCTGTTCCCTCATTTACAATTTGTATTTTGGGGCAGTAGTATTTGTTTTATTACTACACTTCTATAAACACTATTAATTAAAAATCGCTGTTAACTTTAGAGCATGAGAACGGAGATCGAAGCATCACTGTGATTGACAAAATGGTTTATCTTCAGCGTTTTGTTATTATAGCGCCATCAAGTGTCGAAAGTAGAGATACAATCTTCAGAAAAAAACATTTCATTGAGTACAGAAAATGATAGCCACTCTCTCCATTCTGTTTATGAAACAGGATATCCAATTGAGAAAATAAATAAGATCTTAATTCAAATTAAAAAATTCAGGTAAGATAATTTAAGGTGAAACAATATCACATTACGACCGAAAAAACGTAATTGCCTTGGAATTTATTTAATTCATATTTATATCGGAAAGTTAAAAACATTACAAAACAGACACTTTTATATAGTTCACAAGTGGTCAACCATGCCATCACCCATCCAGACAGAAACTATGACTGAGGGTCGCGCTGGACCTTGGTGGTCGTTACGCGCGGATACAGGTCAGTGCCAAATGATCCCAGTGATGACTTTACACGAGGTAGTATCTATAGTCCAGTGTCTATAAGGTAAGAGGAAGGATTAAGAGACGATCAGCCAAAGCTGCACTGACGTTTGTACAATAGGTACCTCCTGTCTTACAGAATACAACCAAAAACCCTGAGGCCAAATGACTCCACAATGGCGTCTTTCATTAGAGGATCTGGGGCAGCCAGGAAATAGAAGTGTTGCGAGGAAAAAACGCATTTGAAAACAGCAGATATATACACGATGAACGTGGTTTAAGTTAGTTAACAGCAAGTTGTAGGCTATTGCAACGGTGAAACGGTGATATGTGCGGAGCTGTGGACCGCGCTAGGAGCGGATTCACACGGGTGATCGCCTATAGTGTTTGCTCGACAGACTCGCAGTCCGATCGACCGTTCCGCCGTTGTACGTCTCATCCGAGCTAAACTACATTCACACTCACGATACATCGCTATAACGAAGGAATAATCGCCAGGAAGTAGTTGATCTTTTTCCTACAAGAACAGAAGTGTAACCCTCGCCTCGGCTGGCACATGCGTAAAGCAGCTGCGCCTGATCCGTCCCAGTCTACCCAGCCTCGGAAATAAAGAGGAAACTGAATAAATCTCCGCTTACCTGAAACATAGAGCGGCACAAAGTATCTTTTTGTGCACCTTTTCCCTTCCGATTTGCCCTGACGATCAGCCTCCTTTCCTAGACCAGTGAGAAATGCAATAGCTTGGCTAAGGTAGACAGAACAAAATACTGAGTATACTTGCTTCAGGGCTCTGAACCCCCTCAAGGCAAAGATCAGGATACAATTAGCTCATGCCTCTGCCCCAGTCTAAACCAATCTGCGGAATAAAACTCCGAGCAGAGAAAGAGATCACAGCAAAGCAATGGCTCTTTCTCTTTGTTGAGTTTATGTTTTTATAAAACTGAATAAAGAATTGTAGTATTTTATTTCCCCCCCACCACCACCCCCTGCATATGCATCACCCTCAACCTCGCCGCCAACTTGCCTACTCCCTCTTGCGAAGAAAAGCTGATTTTAATCGGTATGATTAGTTTAGATGTAACGTTGCCTCGGGCGATTTCTACAAATGGATGGAGTGTTTCTCTGCCAGGGAGGAAAAGAACCAGATGATGATAATTATATAGATTGTTGGCGGGGTCCTGTTTTTTTTTCTACTCTCATTTACGTATAGATATGTTACCACATTTTTCTTCGTCTTTACCCACCGACCGTTCACACCACGAATGCATTAAACAACTTGTTGAATAGCCAACAATTAAGTTAATCGAGGGTATAGCAAATGGACATGGACTTATACTTAATTAAGTTATATCTATCTATCTATATATCTATAAATAAATATATAAGTGTGTGTGTGTGTGTGTGTGTGTGTGTGTGTGTGTGTGTGTGTGTGTGTGTGTGTGTGTGTGTGTGTGTGTGTGTGTGTGTGTGTGTGTGTGTGTGTGTGTGTGTGTGTGTGTGTGTGTGTGTGTGTGTGTGTGTGTGTGTGTGTGTGTGTGTGTGTGTGTGTGGGGGTCTGTGTGTGTGCGCGCGTGCGCGCGTGCAACTTTCATCTCTTGGCCAACCTCCAAATGACGTAGTTGTATAAATAAGCACTTACTGCTCGCCTTTCCCCAATCAAGTCTGGATCAGAGCCCGGGGCTGGTGCTCGAGCTCATTTCAAATGTTCAGCCATGCATGGCTAGAGGAAGACTGAGGCACTTCTTAGGCTTGGAGATTTGCTCTGCGGATACAAGTAGTAAAGGAATTGCAGGGCTATAATGCATTTATTTTGCCCATTGTGTAAACTCTATAACTGGATTAAGATTGTGCATGCATTGTGTTCAGCGCACAACTGGACATTTGGATTGGGCCACTCCGACCACCACCAAGGACCACGACCACCGCTCTTGTGACCGACTAAGAGACCAGATCTAACATGTGTTCGCTTTGCTCCCTGCAGAGCAATTTGTTTCTCTCTGAAAGTCTTAAAGTCATCACACTGTGCTAAGTGATGCAGCTCTGTTCCTATTTATTCGTAGCACGCATACTGCGCCTCAGTTATCCATATGGGATACTAGTCAACCCGTAAGATTACTCATGCTACCCCGGTGTGACGGTGACATCAAAGTTAACACCATCCTTGCTCGATAATGGGGAAAAAATTGCATCCGTTTCACATGTCGAGCCAAGGCCTCGTTCTGTGAGGTGCTTAAAGCTGCTGTAGGTATGACTCTTAAGAGAGAGAGAGAGAGAGAGGGCAGACAAGATCGAGAGAGAGCAAGATTTTCCAAAACAAACAATAAGAACATCCCCTACCCCTTTAAGCCTTCCCTTCCTATTTTTATCCCACGCACCTGTGATTGACGTGTGAGATGGATTCCATGGACCAATCAGGGGAGAGATACCTTGCTCTGGGAAGAGTACACCCAGCTCCTAGGATCGGTCTAAAATCGAAAGAGGCACACACGGAGGCAGGTGCAGTCGCTTTGAAACAGATATTCTCACAGCACATTTCACTCACCGATAGTTGATGGATGGATGTGCAATATCGAACAAATTCGACTCTAATAATAGCTCTAAAATCATTCATACACTACCTTTAATTGTTCAAAATGCATTTGCTCTAAAAGCCCCGAAGGAAGGAAATATAAACTGCAAAACCAAGGGTTTTTCAAACAGGTTTAGATGAAAACGTTAACCGAAAGTTTAAATAAACCGTGCAAAGCGATATCCATTATACCATGTCTTGTTTTTATTAGCCTTCGTTTGAATCTCGAGACAGTTTTAAAAGGGAACATACCGGTGTAATTTCGTCTTCTCGGAATTACCGGTCTTTAACCAAGTTTGTGAGCATAGCTGTGCAAAGTCTGTGGTTTGAGTAGCCATCCATGAGGCAGTCTCTTTCCCTGCCATTCCTGTTGGGAATCTGCACCCAGAGCCCAGGAAATGACTGAGTGTGGGTAACCTGTGGTTATGTAACAAAGGTCGCCCGATTAAACCTCAATGGACGACTACTTTGTTACTCTTCTCGCTCAACAGTTTAGAAAACGTCCTCCGCAGCAGGGGAGCGTTTCCTTCTTCAACTGTCTTCGGTGTTTATCTGCATTCCAGCGTTTTGAAACTCCCAGGCTCTGTCTGATTAGCTGTTGGACAAAACAACACCAGACCCTGGGAATCTCCATCCATGGCGGTAGGTAAAAAATAGGTTAAAACAGTATGGTCAATGTTTAATTGCGTCTCTAGGTTATGAGTAGTATTGACAGTTCGAATCCATTTGCCATCGGTGTTTGTAGCATCACAGCATAGATGTGGGATAGTGAACTCTTCAATGATACCTTTTAATAACCCTTCTTTGATTTTTATGACCTCAGGAAGGAAGAGGAACATATCAATGTTTTTTTTAAACAGCAATTCACAAGAACTAACATGTTTTCACTTTGACTCATTGAACAATATTGTGTTTCACGTAATAAAAGGAGGCCACAATCAACATGTCAGAGGACAGGCCAGCTGTCCCTCACACACAGGGTCCAGTTAGATCCAGTTGGTCCAGTTCAACTTTCCACTGTTGGTCCACTCTGTCCCACAGGAAAACAAACACAGGATTAAAGTGTTACAATGAAGTTATTTGCCCGGGAGGGGGACGGCTGTGGCACACACACGTACACACACACACACACACACACACACACACACACACACACACACACACACACACACACACACACAACCACACACACACACACACCACACACACACACACACACACACACAAGGCTTGCGTTTCAACAATCCCCCCGACCCACCCCCCCACACCAGACAAAAAAAAAACACACACATCCGTGCGTACTCACAGCATTAAAATACACACCACCGCGTGCACACACACACACACACACACACACACACACACACACACCACACACCACACACACACACACACACACACACACACACACACACACACACACACACACACACACACACACACATGCATTGTTTTCACACATCAGCGTCGATAAACTCTGCACAGAGAGATACAACACACACAGACACACAGTGCTCTCACATGCATTCGACACACACACACACACCACAGAGCACACTCGACACAACTCACACACACCATACACACACACACATCACACACACACATCCACCACACACACACACACACATAGCACAGATTATATTAAATTAGCGACATATCAGCTCACTACACAACATGCATTGTTTTTCGCATCTAACTCAGTAAAACTGTGGCAGCAGAGAGAGAGTGAGAACCACCCTCCACCCCCTCCGCCCCCACACACACACACACACACACACACAAACACACACTTACGCAAAAACACACTTTTTCCATTTTCCAAGAGCCAAGAGCTAATGGGGTCCGCCTGCTACACTATTCAAAATATGCATTAGACGTTGGGAAAGCAGCCAGTTGAGATCTTCATGTCAGACCATTTTGAGACCCAGATGACAATGCCATTGTTCCAGTGTGGCACTGGAGAAGTGGTGTTTTCTTTGGATTCATGTGGACAAGCTCCATATTTTGGTCGACAAATTAACCCACAATGAGTTGCAGATGTCGCCTCTGTCCCGAAACCGAAACCTAGCCTGGCCTTATGACATAATACCGTGGGTTATTAATGGCCGCACAACACAGAGGGATGCGGGGAAACGATGAGAGAGAGCGAGAGAGACAGCCGATGACAGTACAGATGATGTGGGAGAAGTGAGAGAGAGAGAGAGAGAGAGAGAGAGAGAGAGAGAGAGAGAGAGAGAGAGGAGAGAGAGAGAGAGAGAGAGAGAGAGAGAGAGAGAGAGAGAGAGAGAGAGAGAGAGAGAGAGAGAGAGAGAGAGAGAGAGAGAGAGAGAGAGAGAGAGAGAGCAAACGTGGGGGATGATGAGAGAAGTAGAGGAGGAGATTAAACTGATATTTTTTGGCAGTTATTTTAAAGGTGCCATGTGTAGAATTGACGGGCATCTAGTGAAACGGACTCGGCAGAAATGGGAGGATGATATCCATAAATTGTTAGTTTTGATTGTGTAATCCCATGAAAATAGTTGTTTTGCCAAGCTACTTTGTGACTTATACTCAAGCGATGAACTATACACACAATTCTGAAAACTTGAAGCTCATGTATCAACTACATGACTCCACACTGCTAAACTCTAAGCACAATTCCACTGTTTGCAGATTTTTGCTAAACTCTAAACACAAATCTCTCAATTTAGCAAACTTGGTTCACCTGGATCACACTGGCCTTCAAAACGCAACAACTAATTACCAATAAGTCTAACTCACTTCTCACCTGTTCAAACTCAACTGGCAAAACACTTCAATCATATATCAGAGCTTAAAGGAGGACTCGTGAGCTCTACTGTGTTGTAGATATGGTCCTTTGGCCTGATCAGGATTGGAGGTGGGATTCATACTGATTTACACGTTCTGTTTCACCTGTATTTATATTCTTATTATTTTTTTTTGTTGGCCTATGAAAAGCTTTTCCTGCAGTCAGTTCAGCTGAACATTTTACTGTATTACAGTAAACAAATCTATATTTGCTTTTAGCCTTTTTGTACTGATTTCATCATTACATCCCCCGAAAGACAGTCTAGACATTTTCTTAAGGTAGTGTTTTTCATTTTACTTATCAGTGCAATTACTGTACTGTAATTTACCAAAATAGGTAACATTGTTCTATTGTCAGAACAATGTTGCGGCATCAACTATAGGTGTACAGTATGACTCTGGGTAGCTGGGATTGTGAGTTTAGCCCATTGGAGCTCATTGTATAGACAAATATGCATTGTATCCTATCTGATACGATTGTGTCAATGCAATATTTATATGATATATTCACAGTATTGTATTACAATATGACAACAGTCTTTATACTATATGTACCACCTAATTGCAACTTTAAAAATGAAAGCTATTTCTAAACAATTTTAGACATTGGAATATGTAACAAGGCCTCATAAAGCCAAAAAATATGTAAATAGTATTTAGATGGAAGTTTTTTTAATTGATCACACCAGTGTTTAATTGATGCTCTCTAGGAGACATTAATTTGATAGCTGTGTTTACTGTTTGGTGAAAAAAATCAGTTTTGAGAAGAATTTGTTTAGTTTTGACCAAATTATTAAGTCTTCTGAGGTTTGTGTTGAGCTATAGTTTCAGAAAACAAGTTTAAACGATTGAGGAAAACTGTAATCAGATTTATTTTCAACTGACTGTACTTTGTAGTGATGTACTTTGTATGACTTTGTAGCCCTTCATTTCTGAATTTAACACTTTGGGAATGTTCTCATCTGAACGTAGCCTTTACCCAAAGGGATGATAATGATGGAATTGATTTTCACACAAGGCAATTTATTTTTTACCTTTTAAGAGAGAGAGAGAGAGAGAGAGAGAGAGAGAGAGAGAGAGAGAGAGAGAGAGAGAGAGAGAGAGAGGAGAGAGAGAGAGAGAGAGAGAGAGAGAGAGAGAGGGAAGAGAGAGAGAGAGAGAGAGAGAGAGAGAGAGAGAGAGAGAGAGAGGGAGAGAGAGAGTGAGAGAGAGAGAGGGGGAGAGAGAGAGAGAGAGAGAGAGAGAGAGAGAGAGAGAGAGAGAGAGAGAGAGAGAGAGAGAGGGAGGAGAGAGGGAGAGAGAGAGAGAGAGAGAGGAGGGAGAGGGAGAGAGAGAGAGAGAGAGAGAGAGAGAGGGAGAGAGAGGAGAGAGAGAGAGAGAGAGAGAGAGAGAGAGAGAGGAGAGAGAGAGAGAGAGAGAGAGAGAGAGAGAGAGAGAGAGAGAGAGAGAGAGAGAGAGAGAGAGAGAGAGAGAGAGAGAGAGAGAGAGAGAGAGAGAGAGAGAGAGAGAGAGAGAGAGAGAGAGAGAGAGAGAGAGAGAAAGAGAGAGAGAGAGAGAGTTCCCTTGAAAAATCGACTTTGGGGGGCAGTAATGGTGTATTACAGTGTCTTTATCTTCTTTTTTTCAAGGATATATAAGTGGTTGCACTGACAAGTGTTAAACCATTTATGGAACATGCAAATATGGAGGAATAAAGGGCCCCATAATGGACTTACATTCAATAGATATTGCTTTCGTCCTTCTCATAGCACTTTTGTTGAATCTGAAACCTATCTCGCTTGCAATGCAGTCCTACAGGGCAGTTGAATGCCTATATATATATATATATATATATATATATATATATATATATATATATATATACACATATATATGGCATTCAACTGCCCTGTAGGACTGCATTGCAATTTGAGTTCGCCCTGCAGTAGGGTCCGGAGAAGACTAATACATTTCTTTCTAGATTCGATACGTTTTTGCAGGAGCCAATCGCCAAGCTGGCTTCCCCCCCTGGCGCGCTATTGGTTGGTTTAACACAATGACTACAGGGAAGTGACGTCAAGCAGCCAATTGCATACAGAGTCAATTGAACTAGTCCCATTGATCCCGCCTCTTGTGCTGAAGAAAATGACGGCAGCTCCCCAGACCAACGTGTAATCTATTATGAGCTTGGTCTGGCAATAGCCAGGCCAAGGGGTTAGTGCATTGCAAGCAAGATTTTTTTCATATATATATAAAGTATATATATATATAGATAGTATCATATGCTGTTTATTCCGATATACACTCTGTTATATTTGCTGTTGTTTTGTAGATACTTGGTTGGTTCATGCAGCACCCAGAATGTTTATAGTTCCTCCAATATTGATTCATGCTTTGTTTTCAGCCTTTAAAAGCCCAGAGACGCTATCCTTTAAGATTATAAGTATAATATAATCCCGATGATCATCACGACCCTCAAAACACAATGATGGCAATGCTTCAGAATTGCCTGTACAAAAAGCTGCATCAAAAGTGTACCCATTTAATTATACAAAGACCGACTCCAAGGGCTGAGTGCTTTGAGGATGAGTCGGTGAGGGGTGGGTGTACAATCCCCTGGTGCTCCCCTTTTACCTTTTAGTGCTCGTGTTTTAGCATTGACTGTGGATATCGGTAAGCCTTGGACAATGTTTTCATGAGCGCTGTTCAACTCACCACACCCTGGTAATGGCCCGTGGTTATGTAATGGAATAGGATGGCTAAAGACCTCCTCCAGAAACTCACTCAGCCTTCTCCCCCCAGGCATGCACAGTTTTTATTTATTTTTCGCTCCAGACTTTGTGCATCAAACAAATTATCGCTGGCAATATAAAAGGACGACTTCTCACAAAGAACTTCATGGCTGCAATCGTGACTAGCTAATGCCGCCTGCCATGACCCTGAAAGGGAGGAAGACAAACTTAATAACCACCAGCGAGCATTGGTGACAAAGGAGCACATTTATTCCAAACAGTCTGAGACTCCGATAAGGATAGGCCTGAAACATAACTCTGTATGCCGAAGCATCTCCCAACGTGTTCCCACCTCTAGTTGAATCAATGGGGAACACAGCGACATTAAAGTCTTCTCTGATGTCTTCATAGGCCTTTGATTCTTCTCAAAATCCTACGATGCTGCGGTAACACACACAACCTCTTTAATCTGTCATCCGAACGTCCAAACAATACTTGTTTTGACTGGGTGATTCGCAAGCAGACTTTTAAGGTTATCAAGTCCTGGGTCATAGTAAGTCTCGTCTGCCATGCTTGGGGGGAAGGGGTTCCCTTACCCACGTTTTTTTTACCACCTTCCAACACTTCATCAACCCATCCCAACAACCGCCCCCCCCCCCCCCAACCCAGAGTGGACGTGGGATGGGGGTGACACGGCGTCACGGGGGTGTGGGGGGTGTGGAGGGGGGGGAGGGGGGAGAGAAGGGGAAGGCAGGAAGACCAGGCCGCTCGGGTAAACCTCGGAGGCTCTCATAAAATGTAATCCTATTATATGGCTCCCACTAGAGGGCAACAATAATAAAGGTTTCCCTAATAACACGGGCAGACCGAACCCGAATGGAAAACAGCTCCTCCGGTCAAGTCCCAGCAGACGTACATATATCCTCTCATTAGCCCCCATCGCTGATGGGCCGCGTTGCACCACCGGGCCTTTCGGGATTTGGCCAAGCAAGAGTTAAGTCAAACAAATGTGTTTCATCAAAGCGCGGTTTTGGGCTGCTCTGCATAAAGGAATTGGAGTGGGGCGCAGCAGCGACAGGGAGGGAATGTGGGGGTGGAAAGTTGGAAGCGGGGCCCAGAGGAAACCAATCACGGAACTCACCCCCTCTCTCACCCCCTCTCCCCCCCCCCCCCCCCCACCCCACCCTCCTTCCAGTCTGAGCGCCACCTGGTTGGGTCTCAGGTGCATGCTACATGGACTAATGCCGCCTGAATGTGATTGTTTGTGGGAGATTAATCAGGGTTTTTCGCAAATTGCCATTTGGGAAATGAAAGTCCCCATCATTGTTGTTAACAACGAAATTGCAGCAGAGCACAGCTTCGAGCCTGGAAGTCAAAGCATGTAAACTGAGTTTGGATGTGTACTGACAGTGTGATCACCAAGTTCTGTTTGTGTTGAATATCTGGAAAGATAAACGGCCGATACTTTTGAATAAAGTTCAAAATACAAACTATTATGAACAGATTTTTGTATCCGATAATTCACAACAATAAGCTCACCAGCAGTCAAAGTGATGAGAAGAAGTGACAAAAGAATAGCAATCACACTGTTGAAATGGGATCTAAACACAGAATCTCATATTTGCATTATTGGATAAGGTAATAAATGATGCATTTATAGCGATTCCTTGCCTTCTCACAGAAATCCAGCGCAATATTTATCATAAGAGACAAGGTGAGTGATGATATCAATCATATTCTCCCGACAGATGGAGTTATTAAGTGAGTCAGTGTATCAGTATTATGAAATCTAGACTAACAAAGTTATCTCTTCCTCGCTTTCCATCTCTTTCTCTCCGTCCCTTGCTCATTCTCTGCCTCTCCCTGCACTTCTCCACGTGTAGATGTTTATGTGTGTGTGTCTGTATGTATGTGCGTGTGTGTGTGAGTGTGTGGGTGTGTGTGTGTGTGTCTTTGTATGTGTGTGTGTTCCTGTTTGTGTGTTATGTGTCTGACAGAGAAGCAGACAGACAGACACCGGGTGAGAGAGAGAGAGAGAGAGAGAGAGAGAGAGAGAGAGAGAGAGAGAGAGAGAGAGAGAGAGAGAGAGAGAGAGAGAGAGAGAGAGAGAGAGAGAGAGAGAGAGAGAGAGAGAGAGAAAGAGAGAGAGAGAGAGAGAGAGTGTGTCGCATTCCTTCCTGTTCCCGCACCAACCAGCCACCCCTGAGCCCCAGACTCAAGGCGCTTTCCAGAATCAAACAATTTCACGCAACTACTGGAGGAGGAAATGAACTGAGCCCAGAGCAATAATAAAATTATACAAATGTTATTACAGACTCGCCTGCTACTGTCCTACTTTAATTCAAATTTGGACACCCGGGGGAGTGCTGGTGGCACAGACCATCCTGAATAAATCAACATTAGCTTACGTCTAAATTATTAAGGAAGTGGGAGACTTTCTTGTTTATAGTATGAATTATTGAACAAGTGTTTAAGACCGTTTTTTTTTTTCCTCCATGAATTCCAAAATATTAATTGCTAATGATCTTTAAGGTGTGTGTTTTATCTTTCTTCTCAATGCTTTAAGGAAATCTGGCACCCAGCATCACAGACCTTGCAGGGGTGACAAGGCACTGACTGCCTGTCAATTCTCCATAGGATAACACAGGGCGATGCAGTTAGACATGCTGCCGGTGTCTGTGTGATATGCAAATGGTGCTGGCGGTTTAAACAATCACAGGGCTATATTTCCTTTGTTGGTTTTGGTAAGGATCGTTAATAGAGGCATTAACTTGATGAATAATGGAGGCCTCTTGAGTGGAGACTTGCCCATCCACACCCTTGTCAACTGCTTTCATTTAGTGTTTGTCTGTTTCTTAGCCGCCCACACCGGGCCCTTTCGAGAAGGGTCCACCGTGTGGTTTGATAAGCGTGGCTTGAGGTATGTGTTGTGTTTTTCAAATAGTGACGTAACTTGTGATGGAGCTGAGTAACCTGTCATGAGTGTTTTATTTCCTGAATCGGTTTCATTCAATCTTCATAAAATGATCTTTGCTGCATTGAGCTATTTGGGGCCGAGATTCCACTTTATTGAAGCGACTTGTAGAACCTTATATGTTGGAAAATTGAGGGCGATGTGTTTGCAGTGCAGTCCTGTGTCCCGTGGTTAGGGACACTATGGTTTTATATGGTTTGTTGTTTGTTATTGGTTATATATTATAGGCTCACCCTCTGTCATCAGCATTCAATTTGTAACACAACTCTGGCGCTCCAAACACTGATGCTCCAGGGTGGGAAAATCGAATCTGTTGTATACAATCTGAACCATCTTCACTCACTGGACCCCCGGGGGGTACGGGCCTTTCCCAAGGTTTACTATGGTCGACTAGACGAGCGCAGAGCAGGAGTCCATTGTCCCCCCCCCCCCCAACAACCACACACACACATACACACACACAAGCATGCACGCATACACAACATACACACAGACACATGCAAACATACACACAAACACACAAGCATACACACACACGCACACACACAGATACACACACACACACACACACAGACACACACAACACAGACAACACACACAGACACACACACACACTCACACACACACACACACACACACACACACACACACACACACACACACACACACGACACACACACACACACACACACACACACACACACACACACACACACACACACACACACACACACACACACACACACACACACACACACACACACATACAATAGTCGGTTCAGGCTTTATCCCATTATAATACAGTATAACAGAATAGGTGTCATAACACATACATGCAAACATAGAGAGCCCACATACTAGCAGGGCCTGAAAACGCCATGCCATAGACCTCAGTGTGCTACTATGCGAGTAAATACATATTTGGAGGGCAGGGAAGGTGCACTGGGTTGAAAACGAAGAAATAGAACAAGAAGCCTGTTGACTATAATATATAAACGCCCAGGGATAGGACACACTGTCCGGAAAGAACAACGTTTATTTCCAAGCATCATGGTTAGTTTAACTGTTTTGTTTAATCATTGTTGGTCTGCAATGTTTTTTTGTTGTTATTATTTAAAGAGCTGTTTAAATATTTTCCTTTTAAGATTTTCGTTTTCGTAGTTGTTGTTGATTCGTTTAAAAGAGGATGGGTGCCGTGCCTTGGCTTCGCTCAAATGGCGCTAGGCCGCTGTGGTCAATCAGTTCAACTGATTCCGCTTTCAAACAGCATCATCTGTTTCTCAACATAACTAACTTTGGGAGCAGAGAAAACAATGGTTTGCCAAAGGGATTGTAGCCGCGGCCTGTTTTGAGGGCTTGATTTCAGGCAATTGCGAAAAAAAAAAAATGATTTCCATGTGTTGCCTCCACGTATCGTGCAAGGCTCGTGGCTGCCCTCCCCTGGACAGATGTATGCCTGCACGTCTCAAGACAGACAGCGAGAAAAACCTTTTACCCAGCAGGTGATGCTATTGTCCCACATAGAACCTGCCTGCCTGTGTCTGTTGGCGTGCGTGCTTTTTTTTTATGCGTGGTGCTTTTTTTTCACGTGTGTGGAGGCGGGGAAGAAGTGATGGCTGTTTGAAAGACAAACATGACAGTAACAGTATGTGCTCTCAATCACTGGTGGCAGTCTCTGTAATACTTTACTTCTCATTACAGAAGGCTTAGGTTCATATTGTTGTCATATGTTTTTGCTGAAGAAATGAGGCATGGTTGCAACATTTCATTTAAGAGGAGTAATTTTCTGTGCTCTCTGGTGATGGGGGGGGGGGGGGGGGGTGATTTCAGAGTGCTGTACCTCACAGGAAGTAGTCATCACAGCCTGACCACAGGGACATATAGACGTGCTCCGTCTGAGGGTATATATGAGGCCATCATTCATTAATCGGTCTCCGTATTTCCCTCGACTATGTATTCACTGTATAGGCCTGTATACGCACACACACACATACGCACATGACCACTCACACACAAATACACACACACACACACATGCATGCACACATACACACCCAAACACACAGACACACACACACACAACACACACACACATGCATGCACACATACACACCCAAACACACAGACACACACACACACACACACACACACACACACACATGCATGCACACATACACACCCAAACACACACACACACACACACACACACACACACACACACACACACACACACACACACACACACACACACACACACACACACACACACACACACACACACACCTCCCAAACAAACACACACACACACACCCACACACACACACAAACACACACACACACACACACACACACACACACACACACACACACACACACACACACACACACACACACACACAGACACACACACACGCGCCTCCCAAACACACACACACACACACGCACACACACACAAACACACACGCACAGAAACACGCATAAACGCACACACACACACACGCACACACACACAAACACACACACACACACAAACTTGTAAAAGCTATGTTGGTACACGGACAATGAATTTGTTTCGCAATAACAGCTCTAGAATTGTGAGATGCCTTCGTTTATTCAGCCTTTTCTTTTCTATAGGAATGCATAAAACATCATGTGACTTTCAAGGTTCTGTATACACAAACAAACACGATGACATTCATTTGACCCTTAATGGAGAATGCAATGTTTCAAAATAGTTTCCTCATTGAAATGGGTTTGATAAAAAAAATTTTTTTTCATGATCTTTGTTCCGTGATTGAATAGAATGTTAAGTTGTCTAGAAGATTCTTTCAGGCCTGCCAGAAAATTGATGGAATAACTTTAAGTTTTGTATCGTTTGCTCTAATGGTTTATATGGACGCTGTCATCATGCATGGCCTCCATTTTTATTCAGTGGAGAAGGTGATATTAAGATAGTTTGAACTTTGGACGAACTTTTAATATTATATATTCAAGATTTATATGAACACTGATACCACTGAAACCACATTTCAGATTTCATCATTGTCTTTGCGTTTGCGTTGAACTAAGTTGTGTTCTTATGAAACTGTTTGGTGTTCTTCCAATAAAAACGTTGATTATAAGTGCATTTTTTAGTACCACAGGAATGATGTATTTCTCATCCTTCTTCATCTTCCTATCACCGCCACCCTATACTAGCGTGTTTCATGAAAATGTCCATTCCAAAGGTATTTTATGCATACATTTTGTTCGTTTGATCATAGCAACAAAAATGAATCTATTAGATGGTATATTCAGTTCAAAGTGGTATGGGTGAGAATATATATTGTCATACCCTCACAATGATACAAGACACATTTTAGAAGTGAAAACAATTCTTTACAGAGAAATGTAAATCGATATAACGAGGAAGAAGAAGAAAATATTGTACATTTTGCACAATGAGTTTACCGGTTAACTGTCAAGTGTAATTTACACAAACCCAGTGAGTCATTTATTCATTAAAAGATAAATGAATATGCCGGTTCAAACTGAACAAAGATTATGAAAATAAAAAGCACATTTCTTGCCAGGAATGTTATTAAAACCAATTTGAATGATTTTGCAGACAGAGTCTTGGTAGTCACGGGAAGTTGACAAAGTCTTATACAAAATATTAGGCCAAATAAACGTAGGCCTCTCACAATTTCAGACACGGTAATGTGAAACTAATATATTTTCCGCAGTGGACCAACATAGCTTACATATTTTGATGTGAGACTGGGTTTCACACACACACACACACACACACACACACACACACACACACACACACACACACACACACACACACACACACACACACACACACACACACACACACACACACACACACACACACACACACACACACACACACACACACACACACACACACACACACATAACCATAAATAACTCAGTGAACAATCACATACTAATAAATAGTTTATTTGTCTTACCTTAAAATCCTTTGAACAAAACAATACATCCAGCCAGGTATGCTCATATTCAATCTATAACAATAATTTACCAGTCACACTGTGCAATGCAGATTAACAATAATCAATTGATAATAAGTATTAGGGCGGCTATAGTATAAAAACATTTAGATTGAAATGTGAAATCTAATATGCATTAAACAAATATGTGCAGGGGCCTATACTGTCTAAAATATCAGCTACGGTATAACAGTTGTAAATTATTAGTTATCCACACCTTAAGTGACAGTAATCCAAAAATAACAAGGGGGGATTTTCATCATCTCAATTCCTACTCGTCATTATGACGCCAGCTCATTGGGTGCCCTGGTGCATAGTTCCCTGATATCTCATCACGCGGTCAGAGTTGTGTTAAACTGTTATTTTTCCGGAGGTGTTTGAAACCTGAGGAATGGGGGATTAAGAACAAGATCGATTACAAGTTTAACAGTCAGATTGAAAGACCAGGTTTTCATGAAATTAGCTGTCATGGTTTTGAGTTGTTTTTTTCCAACCCAAAACATAATACATTGGTAATGCTATACAACTCCATAGCCTCTACATATCCTCAGATTTGGACCATAATCGTTCCTTCTCCTTCCAAAGCACTTAAGGTTCTCCTTGTTTTAAGTGATTACGGCCATCTCCGGCAACCAAGATGGCTGCCGGGGGTGATACTAAGGCCCCGTTGGGTTCCTTCAGTGTTCAAAGGTTGGTCTCCTTCTCCACCGATAGTCATACAGAAGACATAGCTTCGACGGGCAGGTCCACAAAACCCTTCTTCTCCTCCACCGTCTGCTCCGAGGAGCTGGGCTTCACCGTCAGCCTGGGGGACTGGTCGCCCTCGTAGTCTCCGGCTCCCACCGCCACCTCCCTGTAGATCCCCGACGGGTCCTTGTGGAAGGACTGCTGCAGCCGCTGCTGCTTCACCTCCGGGTCGGGGCAGTACAGGTACTCGTACAAGCCGGCGGCCAGGATGGCGCCCAGGACCGGTCCGATCCAGTACACCTGTAGGATGGTGGGGGGGGGGGGGAGGGACAGACCTTGTCAAGTTAGATGGGTTGTGTACGGTGGGTTGTATGGACGGGTTGTGTAGGGTTTCCTATACATTGGAGATGGGTTGTACAGATGGGTTGAATAGGGCTTCCTATACAATGGAGGTGGGTTTTATAGATGGGTTGCATAGTGCTTCCTATTCAATCCGTCGTGGGATTTACGGTTGGTGATACTCTGCCCTATTGAGGGGTCTAAAAAGAAATATATATATCTCTTTTGAATTTCTTTTTTAGCGTAACTCACGCTAATGAAACCTTTGCTTTGCCACGTCTCTCATGGGAAATGATGTGGCAGAGATATATAGAGATATATTTATCTCTTTTGCAGGGTTTGAAACTCAAAAGAGATATACATCTCTTGCATGGGACAATTATGTGGCTGTTTCAAACACAACAATGTCTCTGGTCAATGTGATTCGACATCTCAGTGTACACACCTGCACCTATTGACCCGCATGGGCTTTACAGCAAAGTCATTTCCCCCCTGCAGCATTAATAAATGAATCAGTGACTGGAATATGTATCTCTCAATCTGAGAAAGGTGAACCCTGCATGACCACCAAAGACAACAGGAGGTTACTTCCCCCGTTTCAGCGGTGGTAGCGGTGCATACCTCAATGGAACGCACCCTTAATGGCTGTTAATTTTACACCATTATTATTACATATTAACCCTGCCTATGCAATGATGTGAGAAGGGCCCATTGTTCTTGTGATAAAGCAGAGACATCTTGGCCAGGCACAATGTGCTGCTCTGTTCCCGATGTGAATCGATGTTCATTAACGCTCAACCGAAACGTGAACGAGCTAACGACTGGATTGATATAACTATTCAATGATGCATGTCATTGTTATCATACAAAAGGAGACTTGATTACATTAAATACTTAGAAATACACCAGGGTAAAGGGGTTGCTTCAAGACGAACACATGCACACACACAGACACAGACACAGACACACACACACACACACACACACACACACACACACACACACACACACACACACACACACACACACACACACACACACACACACACACACACACACACACACACACACACACACACACACACACACACACACACACACACACACATTCACTTGGGTACACACACACACACACACACACACACACACACACACACACACACACACACACACACACACACACACACACACACACCACACCACACAACACACACACACACACACACACACACACACACACACACACACACACACACACACACACACACACACACACACACACACACACACACACACACACACACACACCAACATAGACTTCTGCCAGTCGCTCAGGGAGAATCATTGCCTTGGAACATGACAACCTTTAAAGTTGTTCATGTTAGTTTAAAATAGAGAGGAGCCATCAATCAGCGATTCCATACGGTTTAAAGGGCATCAGTAAAGTTAAAGCTCAATGAGGACTTGGTTGGTAGGGAGCTTGGATGTCTATATATCATGAGAGCACTCTCGTCTTTACACTTTGAAAGGATGCCAAAGTGTGATCATGATAAATCAAACCTCTCTTCACAGATCTTAAACGGCGTGGCTGCTGCTTTGACCTTACTAAGTTTCACCCTTCCAGTAGAGTACACTATGCTACCCTTGAAAAATATAAATAAAATGACACACTGCTCCAAGATTACTGTAATAACTGCCGCCCCCAATACCTGAACTGAAATATGATCCGTCTGGGTAACGCTATAACTTGTAAACACTTTTTACAAGTTACAAACAAACCACTTCTAAAGTAAAAAAAAGGCCTGGCAATTAAATACAAGAATAGAAATATACAGCATGCTTTTTTCAAACTCTGCAGAGAAATCTCTCTCGATCTCCCACTCGCTCTCACTCTCTCTCTCTCTCTCTCTCTCCCACACAACGGGGGTTTCTCTCACCCAGTGGTCGCTGAAGTTCAGAGTCACTAGCGCGGGCCCGAGGGAGCGCGCTGGGTTCATGCTGGCTCCGGTGAAAGGGATCTGTGACGTAAGAGAAATCAAGAGTGTTGTGTGCGGCACGCGTCTGATAAAGCCATTAGCATTAGACCAGCTAGCTCGGGCAGAAGGAAAAGCAAAGCGTGCGTGCATGCAGGTGTTTCTCCGGCGTCTGGGGAATAGAATCAAGTGGCTCTCTGCGAGGGGTTCTATCAGAGCTAGCCCCCCCTAGAGGACGGTTGCCATGCAACGGTAACGACTCTAATGAAGATGTGCAGCACGCCGGTGTTATGCAGAGATAGCTGCGCGACAACAGCACGGATGAAACAGGAAGATGACACTCGACGCACTGATACTTTGCAAGCTGAGACCTCATCTCGTCGCTCGGTATACTCACGGCGAACAAGTGACCGATGACCACGGCCAGGCCGATGGACAGGGAGGCCGACCCGCCCAGGTCGGTGCGTTTGGGGTCGCAGGTGGCGAAGATGGTGAACACCAACTGAAAGGTGATGAGGAGCTCCACGACCAGGGCGTGGCCCACAGAGATCTTGGGGTTGACCTTATGAGAGAAAAGGCACAAAGGTTGAGGGCTGTGAGACTTATACACAATGCACGGTCGGTTTCTCTATGTATCCATCTCTACGAGTCCGGGCGGTCCTGACTCCCGCCTAAATCGGGCGCGCGCGGGGGGGGGGGGGGGGGGGGGGATGGTCCTTGGCATCCTTACCATCGTCACACCCAGGCCTCCGCTGACCGCCGACGGGGTGACGAGGAAGAGGACCGCTGCGCCCACCACCGCCCCGAGGCACTGGGCCAGCACGTAGAAGATGGCCTTGGCCAGGCTGATCTTGCGCGTGACCAGCATGGCGGCCGTCACCGCCGGGTTGATGTGGCCGCCGCTGATGTGGCCGAAGCACTGCGCCATGGTGGCGATGCTCAGGCCGAAGCACAGCGAGATGAGCACCAGGTCGGCGGGGGGGGAGGGGGTGCCGCGCTCGGCCGCGGACCAGTTGATGGTCGATCCCAGACCGAGTAGGACGAAGATGAGCGTGGCCAGGAACTCCCCCGACACAGCCCTCCAGAAGTCCTTGGTCCAGATCCCCTTAAACGCGACCATGATGGGTCGACAGTTACACCGCGACGCGAGAATCCTCCTCCTGGCAGGGGAAAAATAAAAAAATAAACTGAAAACTAATGAGAGAAATGATTAGCCTAGTTATGTACGGCTCATGGTGCCGGAGAGTGAGGATGGAAATGTACTGAACCCTATCAAAGGGACTGCTCCCGGGCACAACCGTTTATAGCACCACCAGGGATTTGAGCCACTGACTTTCCATTACAATTTCAGCAAACGTAGCGTTCTTTAAACATGGTGGGTAGGATGACATGATTAGTGTGACAGTTGTAATAAAAAAAAAAAAAAGATAGACTATAGTATATAGCCCTATCAGGCTCACACAATGTCAACCTTTAAACATGAGGTCTACACACTACAAACCTACAGCCTGAATATGCTTATAAACGTAGTGCATTAAACTTACCAGAAGCTCGACCTCCTTCCCGCTGTTCCACTTACATGCGATTTTTCTTCTTTCATGAGGTGTTATTATTGTATGCACTTAACAAATAGCAACCCCCCCTTTAATTACAAGCTACAGCCTACAAATCGCAAGTGTACGGTTACTTACACAGGCAAGCAGTTCACAGGCGCAGTCTGTCAGAAGAATGCGTTTAGCAGATAGCGTCTCTGGATCACGTCTGGCTGGGGTGTTATTAAGTACTTGCCGGGCATCACCCTCTGAGAATTACGGAGGCTGACCTGTAGGCGGAGCCAATCGGACGTTTGGCAGCAGCGCAACAAGTGCCACTGGTGTAACACGGCCCGGGAGCAGAAAGCGATCCCGTGCCGCAGACACAGCGAGGCGTCAGCACATGTCCTCAACGTACCATCTTACATGTAGGGACGGGTAGAGGTCTTTAGGTCTAGCTCCCAATATCAACTTAGTAATGTACCTGTTCATTCAAAAGACGCAATTATTTCACTGCCCCTGTTCAATTAAGTCGATAATACAAGCTAGTCCTATTCAATTGGAAAAAAGCTTTTGAACTTATTATTAGGCACGTATATGGGTTAAACGTACATTTTATGTTACATTAATTATCTGCTGATATGAATGATATTTTTAAATAATAAAAAAAAATATTAATAATCTTGCATATTTGGGTTTTTCTTTTGTGTGCAGCCTATTTTGGCATGCTCATGATAATATCAGATGGCAGTGATTCACCTATGGATCACCATGCAATTTACTCCGTAGATTCCATGGAGTAAATTGCATGATCCAAAGGTGAATCCTAGTGACATCTTCTACGGTGTAGAAGATGTCACTAGACGTATGCAGTTATCAGAATAAAACAATCGCAAAGACATGTTGTTCGTTACGTGTCTGCCTTGTCACACATCAATTGTTCATCAACTATGCAAGCATGAATAGCCTCACACTCTGGGATTTAACCCCTTGCTGACATTATTCCTGTCTTTTCTAAACACATTAGACAACATTAAATGACTGGGCCCCTCAAGATTTCAGCCCTGCTTTGTTTCATGATATGTGGCGAAAATCAAAAAGCGTGATATTATTTTGGTGACTTTATTGTAACGTTCAATAAGAGTACACCAAGACCTAACTTAACCGAGAGCTTAACATTTACCGCACTCACTAACTCTCCTCACTAACTGTCTTCCTGTCTTCTTAACCGTCTTCTAACTGTTCTCTTAAAGCAAAGCATTATGGGAACACATCAGCAACCAATAGCAGTGGTATAAAACAGTCCAACAAACAAAGCCCTGGCGCCTACAATACTTATTCCCAGAGATTATTGGTTGTTGTGTTTTGGAGTCCCTCAACACTTCAGAATTCATGTTATTATTTCAGATTCTGCTGCGCTACCATTGCTGGCTTCCTTATGACGCAAGCTTGGAGAAGCTGGGGTTGGGGGTTATTCTGGAGAGAACAAGACCCCTGAGAGAAGATAACATGTCTGGCCTCATTTCCCTGACAGCACTGCAGCTCTTACTGTTAAAACACAAAACACTCTGGTTTCTGCGTGTAGACCAACTCTAATGAGAAGAAATTTGGACGTGAGTGATGGTTATCCCAGGCTTGCCATGCTGTCTTTTCCCCGATACATTGCATCCGTGATGTGGTAAGGGGCAAAATTCTGAGCCCTGGAAACAAGCACTCTCCCAGGGTGCCTCAAATTTTGAGTTACGAGCCGACATATTCCCGGTACAGGTATGCTAGTCCTAGCTAACTTATAGCGTTTTTTAGGTCTCCCACCCTTTGGATTCAATATACTTAGATATTGTTTTACGTAATATTTTAAATACCCGATTTTTTTCAAGGGCCCTTCAACACGTTTGGGCCCTGTGTATCCCCACCTCAGTTACCCGCTCCTCAACCCCCGTAGAAGATGTGATTTGGCAGGCTGATAGACGATCCTACTGCCCCCTTTGGGTCAGACACACTCTGTAACATGCTGTTGCCATGTCATTTCTTGTTTTCTTTTGTTTCGAAACCCGTGTTGATGTTCAGTATGCCACTCTCATGATCCATCCAATCATGTCGTCTAACAAATTGCAAGTGCAAGGAGCGTATCGTGTACCGTGATCTGACCCCATGACTGCAGTCAAGTACGCTGCCATTCATGACCAGTTTGGTCTTTTCATGACTTCATTTAAATGTCTTGTTTCAATTAGAAAGTCAACCATGGATTTGCTATGTGGAGATTGCTGATTCACAACAAACATCGAGACCATAAGTTCGAGCTGTCCATACAGGGCAGATAACTAAACATTGTTTTGTTCTTCTTATGAAAAATAAGAGAGGAGATACTCCTTCAAAGCAAATGAAGAGAGAGCTATTTCAAAGATAGTCTAAATGGAAACGCCACATGGATTTATAATGTAATTGGTATAACAAAAAACAATGAATGAATCATTAAAAAAGTCGCCACAAGATTATTCACTTTTGGATAGTGTTAAATATTTTTGTCTTTACAGCATTTAAAGGGCATAATGAGCATGGCCAAATGCTCCTGAGGTTCCAGTGATAAGGAACATCCAGACTGCGGTTTGGTGAGGTTTAATCAAGTTTTCTGCTTTCCAGAAGATCTAGCCTATCAGTGTACACTCATGTTCTCCTGCAGTAATGTTTAGATTTCTTTCAGGAACTAATCCTACTGTTCTGTGAACTATGTTGTGTTGCTCATAACAGTCTGTAAGGGTTTGAATACTTAATAAGGACACTGTTTTAGAGTGCTATTGGGACCCATGTGCAGAGACAAACTCTGAGGCAAAATGTTTCGTAACAAAACTTTATCTTCGTACAAAGGTCATCGAATAAAACAGACGAGGGAAGACAGGAAATGTCAACCCAAAAATGTTAAAAAAGAACAAAAACAGCTCTGAAGAAAAAAAGGCAATTAAAAAAAACAAAAGATGACCCCAATAAATAACCTCAAAAGTCTCTTGAAAATAGAAGCTGTATAACATACTGTGAGGCTAGTAAAGACTGCATTAAAAAAAACAGGAAATACCTAAATTGAACTACACAAGACACAGCTGAAACACATGCAGGTGACTGGGAGAGGATTATTCCGTTAATACGGAGAACTCTCTGGGGGAAGGCAGGTGAACTCGTTAATAAAGTGCTCTCACGTCAACAATGAAGAACAATGAAAACACAAGGAATGGAACATGAACAAGAGGAGGACATATGTGGAGTGGGGGCAGAAACCAATAAAGAGAGTACATATACATGGTAAAAGAGTATAGGATGAAATCATTATTATTGTAGGATTATTATTATTATATTACAGCTGAACATTTATTTGATTTAAATACGTTAACAGGGTTTGTGCCAATGGCCATTCCCCCTGCACTGAAAATAGCTAACTAAAGTCAGTTATGTAATAGGCCTTCATCCTGGTAAAAATTTTAATAATAAATGTTTGTCTCATTTCCAAATTACTTTGACTTGAAACAACTGTTGAATGAAGGTCAAGACATTTCAGTAAGTTAATAATTTTCTTTTCGCTTGTGTGACACATTATTGGCATTTTTTTATTTTCCCAAGGAAACCAAGCATGGCATCGACTCTACAACGGAATTCACATACTGTATATCTCAACCTTCATTATCAGCTAAACACATTACTTTGTTCACGTGTATTTGTTAGTGTGTTGATAGCAAGTTTCCTTATGAATAACCTTGCCTTGGGGACACTAGCGGTAGGGTAAGCTACCTCCCCCCCCTTTCTGCTTTATTTGGACAGTCCGACGTTGACTCTGTCTAATGGTTAGCTAAGGTACAGCCTTTCGTAACAAAACACTGACCCACTGTAGGATAATGTAGACCATTCATCAGAATAAAAACAATAACCTTCCATAATAATAATTATTGCCCTAAGATGAGATTGTTGTGAAAATGCAACTGAAGACATTTTTAAACAATCATTATTCCCCCCCCGCCCTTTTCCTCGTTGTTCCGATTCATCCTTCTTCCTGGCAACCGCTGATTCTCAAGCTATATGGAAAAATAATTATATATTTATACTGAGATATGGCACTTTCAAGCAACCTCACAGATTTCATAAAGACGTGGAAGTGCCGTTATTTAGAATGGTAAATATGACCACAAGGCAGATTTGTGTTCTACTGAACATAAACTTGACTATTAATTAGCAACTGTACATAAATGGTTTTAAAATAGTTCCTCAGTGGCATCATTAGAGCCTTTCGCATCCTCCATCAGTAGCTCCAGGCGTCACACACATATCAGAGGAGGCAATCCTTTACTAATTAAAAGATTGCCTTAACACTCCACATTTGCATGTGTTTAATTTACAGTGCAGTTGATTAACGTGTTGATATGTTAAGAGCAATGTTTGATTAAAGAAGTTGTCCCCCAGACGTAGGGTTTTTACTTCAGATTCTATTTTTGTAGTTTGTTATACTTAGTTTAATGGTTTTTAGTTAAAGAGAATATCTTAGGCAGGCCTAATCTTAAGTATAAGTTTATCATTATATTACAGGTTAGAGGAATTACTCGATGCTGGAGCATGGTGTTATTAAAAAGCAATAACTGCTTATTTAAATAACCCAAACAATATAAATCAATAAGTAAATCAGAACCAACATGCACATCATTTTACTCTCGCTCTTCTTTTCGTTTACTTTTTCAAAATATGTCTTTGCCATCTCAAATCCATTTTCAATAGAGCAAGCTCTTTCAGAGAAATAAAACTTTACCTGATTAAAAAAATATGCTGTTTTTTCTGGGTCAATTGCACGGGCTAGGTTTGTGTTTGAAGCAAACTATAGCTTGTTAGCTTTGACCACGCCAAACCTTCCCACCCCATGCCCACCTCGACACACACTACGCACATTATATAATAAAGAGGCCCCCCCTGCCTGAGAGATGACTTGAAAGAAGAGAGAGCCTCATGTTGATTCTCATTGAAGTAAATGAAGGCTAGAGAAAGTGTTTGCTCATGCGGCCTGAAACAGGGGGCCCATTGACTGTCAGCTCTGGTCATCATCCATCCATAGGCTGTACACCGTGCACACAGGCACACTGTCTCAACCACAAACATGCACATCAGTGAGTCTCTCTCCATCTCTCGATGGCTCACTTCTTTATCTTTCTCCCCCTACCCCCAACCTCCAACCAACTCTCTCTTCATTCTTGGAATACCAAGAGATGTGCAAGCCTGTTGGATATAAACAACTTGACATGATCTTTGACATGTGTTTTGAGATGTGTGAGCAATCCTGATTGTTCTATTGCAATGGTCGATTGAGTTCTACCAAGGCACTAAAATGCTCAGTAGTACTGGAGTCAAGAATTCTAGGAAGCAGAATTGTCGAATTTCTTTAATTATTCGTTGTCGTTAATTGGTGGAAGATTAAGGGGAGACAGTTAAAGAATCTCAGAACACAAACAGGCCGTCATACAAAAACAATGTAATTAGTAAAATAATCAAAGTTCATGGTAATAAAACAGAGGGAAGCGCAACCCTAATGGAAAATGGATTTGTACTGCGTTACTATGATTTGTTTTAGTACTATATACGTATTTCTTTGTTATATTGTGTATTTATGTAACTTCTGGTATGGCTGCGTTTTTCAGCCAGGTCTCTCTTGAAAAATAGATTTTGAATCTGAAAATAGTAAAATAATAATAATAATAATAATGAAAATAAAACATATATTATCATACAAATAATGAAATTAACGATATATAATATATATATATTATATATATATATATATATATATATATATATATATATATATATATATATGTAACTGTGAGCATGACAGAATGTGTATGAATGTGATGGGATTGTATAGGACGGTGGAACAGTGTGAATCCCTTCAATTAAATATCACATTTAGCCAATATACACATTTGGTTCGTTGGCGCCCCCTGTGGTTGCAATATGCACAGCCGGGTTAAATTAATTTATATAGATTTACCTATCTACATAATCCTATCCAGTGTTGCATGTGACCTCATAGCTTTATGGTTTCTTTATGCCCTTTAGACACTCTAAATTAGTATAATTCAATATTTGATCAAATATATAAGCATATCACCTTCCATGCCAGAGTAAGGCCCCGTCCACACGAACCCGGTTTTTTTGAAACCGTGT
>OLKM01000608.1:62723-92723 GCA_900291075.1 Melanogrammus aeglefinus
CACTTTGACTAACTCAGACCAAACACAACAACCGCGTATGACAATTATCAAGATGGATCTGCACAACAGTGCGTTGTCTGCCAGGAATGTAGGCTGTGTTTTCAAACAGAGAGAGAGAGAGAGAGAGAGAGAGAGAGAGAGAGAGAGAGAGAGAGAGAGAGAGAGAGAGAGAGAGAGAGAGAGAGAGAGAGAGAGAGAGAGAGAGAGAGAGAGAGAGAGAGAGAGAGAGAGAGAGAGAGAGAGAGAGAGAGAGAGTGAGAGTGAGAGGGACCAGCTTAGTATTGGGAAGAGGAAAAGATTAGTGTAATTCAAATAGCACTGTTTGTCAACGTGCAGATGGAGCACACTGCGGGGTACACTGGCTCTTTATCAGGCCGTCGCTATGCTCTCAGACAACGTTTCGCCTCTCTAAAATAATTACCTGTCAAACACTGTTTGTACATAATATAGGTTACTTAATGTGCCGAGATACACTTCCGGAAATGGGATAGCCAGGAGGAATTTTCCACACTGTCACTCCGTTGCGGTCATATACCAAAATAATCATATTTGACACAGCGGCGTCCTCTGGAAAAACCACGTTGATTCAGGAGGCTGGGAGGGGGATCTCTTGGCTTCCTCTTGTCCTTGAAGCCTTTTGTCACTTCACTACTTCTTACTTTCCCTCACCCCGGCCCCCCTCCTTCCCCACACTCTGCCATCACATCCGCTGAATGGCTGCTGAATTGATTATGCGTATTTATATATTTATTTCAAAATGGACGCCGCAATAAACATCCATGAAATGTGGAATGATCGCTGCTGTCTCTCAAGCCGCTTGCTCGGCATTGCCTCGCGGCCGCATCCCCGTCCGCGCGGGGCGTGCGGGACGTGTGCTGCCTGGCTGATCCAGGGGGAGAAATGCATGGGAACAGGTAGAGCTGTGGACCATATCCCATTAGTGAGGCCTGCCAAAGGCCAGCTTTGCCGAGAGTGGAGCCTCCTCCCTCCCCCCCCCCATCTTCATGCACCATGGACACAAGCTACTGTACCTGCATATAGACTTGTGTTTATGGGAGGGAAAATGAAAAATAGTCCTGGGAGAAAAAAGAAGAAGAAAGATGAGCATGTAGATCAAAGCGAGCATTTGCGTTTACTAAAACTATAAAATACTGAGGCAAGCGCCGGTAGTTGGGTGTGTGTGGGTTGGCGGGGAGGTTAGTGTGTCAAGTGGAGGAACATTGACGAGTCACGTTTGTGCGATAAAAGTCAGCCGGTGAGAACGCGCCGCTCTGAGCTGGCGGATGGCCGGCGCTTGGCCCTGCAGGACGGAGATAGGAGATTAGGACATGGGTGGGACACTTCGGGCATCCACGGCCGCGAGCCCCCGTGGCTCCCCATGACTGGGGACGCCGAGAGACTCAAACACTGTACCCCCACACCCCCCTTCCTCCACCGACCCCCACCCCCCTCCTCCTTACAATCCCCTCCCTAATAGCGAGGAGAAGAAAACAAGGTTCCTGTGAACGTCAGTCCAAGTGTCCTGTGATGGGGCCGAGGGTGGAACCATGTGTCTTGGTCATCTGGAAGTAACTAGGTTTGGCGAGGGTTTCGCTCTGAAACATCAAGGCAGTGGCGTGCCGGGCCCCGGAATGGAGGCAGCTGGCGTGATGGCACGCTGGAGGGGACGGCGGAGGCGCAAGGAGTGGACTTGCTTTGTAGTTATTATTGCAGTCGGTAGGAAATTGGCGGAAAACAAACTTGTTGTTGTGCAGTAACCCAGATGGTAGTATTCTACTTCAAACTCACGATTACGGTGTAACGATCATAATGCACTTGCATAATCAGGAGCCGAGTAGCAAAAGGATTTAATGCATTTCAGCCAGGAACCCCCCCCCCCCCCCACACCCCTCTCCCCAAATACACATGCACACTCACTGTGTATGTGTGTAATCATATGCATTACGATGATTTCTGCACGAATGAATCCGCTTTTATGTGCAGGATAAATGCCGTGCTCCTCGTCTGTGGACATGAAGGGAGGTCTAACCTCGGGAGCCGGAGCTGGGTAATGGCCTTCGCAGTAGCAGGTGCGTCAACATACAGTGCAGAGGTCAGCCGACTCCAATTTAATGCACCGTTCTTTGCGCTGGCGATTCGAGGGCTCAAGTGGTCGTCCACAATGGGAATCTGCTGCTGCTGAAGTAGGAAAGGCTGCAACATGGCATTGGTGGTGGTGGTACTGTGTTCGACTGGTGCTTTGCCACCGCGGCCTCCATTTTGTATGCGTAGGACCATTGGAGTTTGTTTCTTTTCGTTAGTACTGATTGCTTTTCGCTCATTGTTAAGGCATTCAGCATGAAATGATTTTGTCGTTTTTAGGAGACATTGCCGTGTTTGAAACTGCCGCAGGGTGTCTCATGCGAGACCTGGCCAAACAAAGTTTTCAATAGTGTAGGTTATGGTATATTTAGGCTGATATATGATTTCACTGCGCTACAACTGTCTTACTCTGAATATGGCGTATGAGAGTATTGGCAACAACAAATCCCAGGGTGCAGTCTGATTAGCAAGCACTATTGCATGAGCTGTGGAACATATTTATAGGTATAAGGTGGTCTCTGCTGCAGCTTCATACAGAGAGGCTGGTGCCTTTAAAACATAAATGCGGCGGAGGCTTTACAACATAGATGTGGAAGAGGGGATTATACTTCAATGTAATTGTAATCAATATGAAGGCAACCTCTGTCCAGCAGCCACTGCCGAGCATTGATTTGCACAAAAGCGATTCCAGCGTCAAGCTAAGGCGTTCAACCGTGGTTCAGGTGCGGTACCGAGACGAAACGCCTCTGCTTAATCAAGACGTCCCACTCATTGACTTTGACTTGATTCATTTTTCTCTTTTCTCGTCATTTCCCTCCTCTGTTTATTGGCGTCTTTCTCCAGTCTGTCTCTTTTAGACAGACTTGAGGGGCCTTATCCGCAGCAGTTAGTTGCACCTTAGTGTCAAATTTTCCGGAGGTGATTCAACATCCCATATGTGGCAAGAGGCAGACGGCAGAGTAATTGAGAAACGAGAGCTGAGGAGAGTCCGTGGGAGAGTCGGATCGGGGGGCTTTTCCGAGCGTGCAGACACGGTGGCACGGCTCGTAGCAGTCGATGGGGCCGCCGCCACTTTCTGGCCCAAAACTTTGTTAGCGGGGAGGTTTATTGAGCGCCGGCAGGCTAGCCGTCTCCTCCTAGGGTTGCGGCACGGGGTGTTTATTTGGGTTAGCTTTAGCGTCCTGCTCCTCCGGTGTCTATTTCCATCTGGCTGGAGACGGATAGGGCAGAGATGCATCAAATATTTATCCGAAGTGGGCCTCGTGGGAAGCACCCCCTGCTGAGCTCGGAAGAGCTCATCGGATTAAATAACAATAATTAAAAAAATGAAGTATAAGAAAGAACTTGTGTTATTATCCTTTGTGAAGGTTTAAAACCCTCTTCCCAGGGGGATGACATCCATTGCGGAGATGTTCTGTGTTATTTATATTCCCAAACTTGGTCTTAAATTACCGGGCAATAACGACGCACTGATTAATGGCGTCTTTATTTATTGCCTCGCTTATTTCACAACTCGTTATTACCGTAGACAGACGAGAGCATCTGTACCTGCCGTTGGTGAAGTCTATATCCTGGCACCCGGAAGGTAATGGCTAGGTGAACTCAGGAGGAAGCAGAGGGGTGGAGGAGGCCTGGGCAGCAATCGAAAAACGTGTTCGCTCTGCTAATGATAGGGAGCGTCGGTGGTATATTATGAAAGTTGCCTCTCGTTTTTCCTGACATTTAGTTTAAATTCTCTATCTCTGTGGGTGCCCTACCACAGAATCAATACATGCATCATATTGCTCATTGTTATCCATGCACTGCAAAGGCCAGTGTTGTTCCACACATAATAGTGGGCATATCAATAGGAACATGCTGCTAAGGAGTCCTTTGTTGGCAAACTTAACTTTGCCGGTTGACTTGAAAAGCAAATTATTCTTATAAATGATTAAGAACTAATTGAACGCTTGCTCGGGAGAAACAATGTGGATCGATTTTTTTTTGCAAATCTGAACGTGAATAATATTAAAAAGTCTTGGCAGCTTGCTCAAAATGCTGTTTTCATACCTCTTAATTGTTTTATAATTGATCTTCTGATTGGTAAATGAGACCGTCACCACTCTTTCGTAAGCCGAAGGCAATGTCTTCATATATTTTTATCAATACCATAATGCATGAGGATGAAAGACTAAATCATTAATTCATGTTGCCCCCACAATGATTCATATTTACTATACGTGGATGTGTGGGTGATTAATTTACTGTTGCACTGCGCGCATCGCCTTTTTGCATTATTGCTTTAGTTTAACATGGCTTCCTTACTAATGGAAGCATCTAGAATCATCCTTCTTATGCTTATGTTTCCCCTGCTAAACCAAATATCGAAAAAACCCATTTGGATTTGTTACTTCTAGAGCTGAGGCATAAGTGCATTCTCCGAATTCATAACATAAACTCGCACTTGTACAACAGGATAATGTATCTGTTTATTTCGTTCATTTGTTTCTGCATGTGTTATTGTATAGTCAGTCACTTTTACCGATCCTATTACCTCAAATGCGGACACATTAAAATAACAAGTTTATTTAAGTTTCACTCCTCTGATGCTATTTAAATAATATGAAATGTATACTTAAGCATCCAGGCGTCTTATTCATTTGTGTGTCAAAGAAGATACGCTCTGTGAAAAAGACTAGACTTCCAACCGGAATACCAGGAAAAACAAATCTATGAAAGTATCCTCTGTCTCCACGCCCACACTCTCCAGCAACTGCAATTAACTTTGTCATCACAAATACTACTGTATTTATTTACGAGCCACTGTCCGTAACTAAGACGATAAGGCAATCTAAAGGCCATTTCCGATGGAGGTGAAATCAAAGTCATCGCCCAGGATTAAGTTAGGATGCATTCTGCTCTTTGTAGAGTCCCCTCCTGCCTCACTGAGTGGGTGATGCGACCAGGGGGATTAAAAGGGAAATTTGTACCGAATGAAAGGGGGACTGCAAATTATTCACTTTGCATTCTTGCTTTGTAGTGCAAAGCTATTTATCTATAGCTATAGAGTGCATCTTAAAGTGTTGGCTACTTCTGTGTTTAGATCAATATTGTCCAGTGAAAAAACCTGTCTGCCAAGCTACATAAATGTATCTATATCTTAAGTGAAGTCATTCAAGGCCTTAATATGGGGTTAATTAAAGAGATCATCTTTCAAACTCTGTGCCGTATAATTTTATCTTGAAAAACATTTCTTTAAGTCCATCTATTGGGTTGACTCGTTGCTGTCCATAACCTATAACTATCAACATAATGACTAAAACGATAAGCGCTAGGTACCGTCTGAAGGGTTATTATTACCATTGAGTGTTATTGGTATTATGAATGCTTTCAGCGTTCACTTGGGAAGTGCTGGATAATGGCCCAATTTCTTATTGATATGAGCAAGTTGTTTTTGGCCAAAGTGCTGGTATAACAGTACAATGTTCTAATGTGAGATTTTGTTGAACACATTCCATTTGTCCTTTTCACACATTTGCGCCACAGCCCTCCAGGGAATTGGTCATTTTGTGATGACTCCCCAAACTCTCCCACACTAATAATGATAAAATTAGTGGAAACTAAAACAAACACATTAAATTTGCTGAAAGAAGTGCAGTACATTCCTGGTATAGCGATATAAACTGCATAAATATATATTAACATAAATATATCACACAAATGGCCATTAAGAAAGAATAGTAATATATGGCCTGTGTGGGACTGCTTGTTTATCAAAAGGCAGGCGCTGCCCTTGAGGCAGAATCTATCTCACTGTACTGATGTAGATGTCGTTAGGAAATCGCTCTCCATTTCCATTCCCATGATGCATCAGGGCAGCAGGCATCAGGGATGGAAGACGGAGGAGTCACGGTGATCGAGGATGACAAGCTATGTTTATTTTAATTTTACAACGCTTTTGTCAAGATGCCATGCCATGTAATAAAAAGGAAAAATATGGCTTCCCTTTCAAGGGGCTTTGTGCAATGTATTATCACCTGTCCGGGAATGCGTTGGTAAAAACAGAAGACTTTGTCTCTTTATCAAGCCGACGACTTTGTAAAAATGTGATTGGCAAATTGCGCTTTCAAATACTGAAAGGCATTTTTTTGCACATAGGAAGAGAATACAAAACAATTCCCTTAATGAGTTGATGTTTCATTTATTCTTGAGAAAGTAGCCTAAATGTAGAAAGTCAAATTGATACTCACTGAAGGAATACTGACTGAGGTTTAAGCAGTACAGTGCCAATACAGCACATTGAAGCTACAATTGTAGAATGAAAGACATTAACAGAGTTTTTTAGCTTTCAAGTTGTGTGTGTTTCTAGGTGATAACACAATACATATTGAGTATAATTCTAGTTTATGCAAAAACAACAGGGCAGTACATCTACACATCCCAATGGCTTGTCCAGACTAGTTTGGTTAAGTCGCAGAGAACAGTGAGGGGGCACAAAACTGCAACACTGTAGTCATGAAGACAACATATGAATTATACTGACATTTATAATGAAAAATTACATATGGCATCTGCAACGTGATACACATCAGAATCACTGGAGTGATAATCGGTCCAAATACCAGGCTATTGAAACGTTTTTGGCTTTCATTTTCTCTTCAAGGTACTGAAAACCACGTGAATTGCCAGATTTAGAAAGGGTGGCCATCGCATCTTATAGGTGATAAGAACTCTTTGAACGCTTGCCAATGGCTTCTTTTGTTCATGTATTTCTCTGTGCAAAAAAAAGACCCAACGATAACAGAAGCCAAGCGTTGGCATCGGCGGTCAGAGGTCCCACGGATGTATTTGAACCAACGGGTTCTCCTCCGTTTCTCAGAGATAGGAATACTCTAGCCCACATGACTCCCTCTCCTTACCGGAGCCTGCGGCACACGTCTGTTCAGAGACGACTTATTATGCGCAGCAGGGCTCGCTGTGATTACCCACATGCTAGCCCTCCTGCAGTCACACACTTCATGGGTTCCTTTAACCCAGACTAAGAACCAAGACCCCAGAGGTACCCCCCGCCCCCCCCCCCCCACACACACACACACACCCAAAGAAAGCACTCCTCACATACCCCCGGAATAGGATCTCCTTTTGGCCCTGAGAGGCCACAGAGGAACACTTTGCTTAGGACTCATACAGCGATCCAGCGCAAAACCGGCGGCATCCAAACAAAACAGACAAGGGGAAATAGTCCGTGGCGTGGAATCAACAAGCGGCTGTCAGCTGGCAGCCACGTAGCATGACGAGGACAGCAGCAGCAGCACGGTGGACCGGAGGGGAGGGGTGCAGGGTTGGGAGGGAGGGGACAGATGGACACGCTCGGTTTGGGTGACAGACTGCGGCGCTGAGGGAAAGGTGCGGAACAGACAGCTTGTATGGAGAAATATGTCGAACACGCTGTAAGGGCTCGCCATGTAATACGTTAAAAGCGCACACACACACACACACACACACGCACGCACGCACGCACGCACGCACGCACGCACGCACGCACGCACGCACGCACACACGCACGCACCGCACACGCACACACACACGCACACACACACAACGCACATCACACACAGCACACACACCACACGCACACACACACACACACACACACACACACACACACACACACACACACACACACACACACACACACACACACACACACACACACACACACACACACACACACACACACACACACAACATTAAGAATCTGCTCGCTAAAGTGAAAGAATGATTTTCCTGTGCCCAGGTTGTTACTTGGATGCAAAACAAAGTTTGCACATGCCATGAAGTAGATATATTCCGTCATTAGCAGAGCATAGCATGAAAGTGATAGACCTATCGTGATATGGACATAATTATAACAACTTATGGAAAAACATTGCTACATAAGCACCAAATTGGTAAGACAGTCCCAACAGAGTCAGTCCCAAAGACAATAGTCCCCTGTAGTAGAAGGAGGGCACTACTCCAAATTTGGCTAAAACAATTTTTGGTTTACAAACAAAAACATACTTTAGCATGTGGGGAAGGGATGCATACAACGTTAGAGAGGGGAGGAGAATAGTTTTGCAGGAGGGAACAAACCAGAGTTGGGTGGTCCTTCTCTATCTCCAACTCAAATGTCACTGAATTGGTGCAACTATGGGGATTACTGATGCAGAACAAGTATAATTTAGTTGGCACTGCATGCACAGTACTGTTTCTGGCATTATTACATTTTCTCTTACAAGTAACGTGCTCTGATTCCAAATATCTTGGTATTTGCTTATTGATTACATCCTACACACAACCACACGCAGAGACCCATGCTGGCATGCACACCTACACACGCCTGCACGAAGGCACACACATACGTGTAAAATGCATTGACACACTCCAAGATTACTATCTTGTCTTCATTCCTCTTTTGGGAATTACATTGTGCAGTCTCACTCTCTCTCTCTGTCTCTCTATCTCTCACTCTCCCTCCCCATATCATCTCTCTCGTGCCACCATCATCATAGATCTTCCAGAATTTGACAACCACACTCCATTGACCCTGACTAATGGCTTGTATCTCCGATTGAAACGCTGAACAATATCCCAGCAGTTACTGGGGGCAAACAACCCAATGCGACATGGAAAAAGGCGCAGACGAAATCATTTCCCTTCGATATATATATATTTTTTTTTTTCTCAAAAGCAATGCCACTCACATGTCTCTGATCTTAAGTGATCTGAAATGCATCATCATCAGAGTTGTCAAAAATGGCACATGGGACATTTCACGCTAATGCATTTTTTTCTGGAACAAGAGAGCTGCAGAATTCCCCAAAACATATTTCTGTTGCTCGATCAAATACGGGGACAAGCCGTACTTTGTCTGGATGTGTGAATATTTTTTAGTTTACACTGGAATATGGCAGAAAACAGCACAGCTCTCTCGTGGTTCTCTCTTTTATGTGGGATAATAGACAAGAAGGGTACGAATATGTGGATGCTCTGATGTAGATATATATATATATCAATCTGACATATTGAGGTGTTGGATGGATTGTGTAATATTGTATATTGAAAATATATTCTATAAAATAAAGAACGGTATGAAGCAACATATTTCCAACGGTTTTTAGGATTGCTTTTCAAAGATTCCATTAAAGTGATTCAATTGTTTCGGACAGAAACAAATTCATACAATTGTGGTACACAGTAATACATATATTCCACTTTAGAGTCACGACTGTCTTGCCTTCAATAGTGAAGAGTAACTTTCAGAATCATTCGCTATAGGCCTTTGGGCTGTGGTCAGGATAATGGCCTAACTAGGCTGTTTTACTCAAAGCAGAAAGGTAGTCCATCCGCAATGTGTGTGGACCATAGTCTACCTTTGTGGATTTATGTTGAGGATGTCAACCCACTTACTCCTAAAAATCTCCTAAACAACTTGTATCTGTATTCCCTGTAAGTCCCTTTGGCTAAAATGTGAATTACAATGACTAGAAAAGGTGAAAAGGAACTGAATACAAGCTGTAATTCTTCTCAATACCCGCACTGAAAAAAAATGGATGGGTGATTGTGTGGATTCGGGGGTTGAACATGACCATCAGATGGGGTCAACAAACCAAAACTGAGTCCCGCTCACATGATTAGTGGTGCTCCTCGGCAGCTTTTCAAAGAAGTGATTTCCACAAATTTCTCCCTATGATGGTTAACAACACTAATTAGTGGGTCTTGCTCTCTTTCTCCCTCTCACTTCCCCCTCTCTCACTGTATCTCCCTCTAACCCTCTTTCTCTCTGTCTCCCCCCCATCTCTCTCTCTCTCTCTCTCTTCCTCTCTCCATCTGGCTCCCCCTCTCACACTGTCTCTCTCTCCCTGTCTCCCTCTCTTACTCTGTGCAGTGTGGCAGGGTGACTGTGTTCACCTAATCTCCCTTATTAGCACATGGCTGGCTCCACACTTATTTTCAATGACCACAGGAATAAAGGGTTATGCGACTAATGTTATTGCTCACATGGAGAGAATTGTTTTTGTTTTTGAATGATGGATTCATAATGTAACAACAGGATGTTAAGTCGCCAATACCGCACCGAGATATTACCTACAGGCCATCATCTTCTTTGTTCATGCGTGATGTTTTTTCATATTTGTACATTTTAGGCGCTGATCATTTTAATCGCAGTAAAACCGTTACCTTGATTTTAACGTTGTGTAGAGCGCTCTCTAGCCAACGTTCAAGATCAAAATCCTTTATATTTCCGTGATTGTGAAGTAAAATAAAGTATGCTCCACCTATTTCCTCAAACGGCCACATTAACAGCAGTCTGATGGGAGGTTGCTTGAGACAATGTCTGCTGCTGCCTAATTACCTCCACCAGGTCTGTAGTAAGGCTGGGCGGGGGCATTCAACTGAAAGCCAGTCGTAGTAGACGGGTAGACCTGGGCCACTCCAGGGCCAGGGAGACCTAACGAGATGAAGAGCCCCACGGAGATGCTGTCTAGGGTTCGCCACAAAGGAAGAGAGAACGCTAGTCTCTCATAACAGAGCATGACAGATGCAGGGGCCCGGGGAGACGCACTGACTCAAGCCACTGATGGGGGTTACGGAAGCATCCTCATGTTGGCAAAGGTTTGAGGTGTGGGCCGGGGGGAGGTGGTGGGAGTGGGGGGTGGGGTGGAACCCAAAGGACTCGGGGATCAATAACGGGGGACGGGAGTCTGACATCACTGAGCCAATGCCATTTGGATAAATCCTATTTAATGCCACAACGTGGACTTAAATCTTTAACCAGGGTAGCAGTTTCCTCTATTTACAGCATAGCCAGATTGGCTTTGGCGGCTACTTGATAGAGGGGGAGGAGGGAGGGAGGGGGGGGGCAGCATATTCAAGCAGAGTGCAATCTGTTTACTTTCAAGTTCTTCTTCTCTATCGCATCGGCGCCACCGCCGCTGCTGTGTGCATCCCACGACCTCCGAGATGAGCAGCCAGTGGGGGCTATATTATAAAACCTGTCGCTTGTTCTTCCCTATTAAGCTGCGGTCAGGCCAGGAATCAACTGTGTGGGATTCTCTTTGAAGGAGCATGCTTGGGAAATAAGCTTGCGCAGACAAGCTTAGCAGTGGTTGAGTGTTAGCTCAGCCCAGCCAAAACAACAACAACAACATGATTAAATAATGCAAAACATAAAATTGACGGAGGATCTCTACCAGCTCTGCAATTTTAAACAGGCAGTGGTGTGGCAATTTTGTGTGGAACAATATTCTGGCGAAGGTGTCTCACGCACGGTGACGCGATGCACGCCGGTAAATGGGTCAGACGTCACAGAGGTTGTTCAAGGTACTCGCCGTCATCAACGATGGCGTGATGGTTGGGGGGAAAACACACCCGGCGAGGATGAAATTATGCAGAATCAAAACACAAAGGGCTGTTCAGGATAATGACCATACTTTTAATGTTATGCAGGTGTTGACCAAGGTGTAGACTGAAGATAACTAAACACAAAACCTGATGCGTTTAGAGGCTTAATGATAGAAGCCTACTCTGTTGTGAAAATATGAAAAAACTGTGAATGGTGCATTTGTTTTTTGTTTTTAAACGATAGTGGAAATAAGGGTTGGAGGGTGGAGTAAACATATGACAGCCTTCCCTGCCTCCATTTCTGTAATTCTTTATTCACAACCACCGAGTAAATCAAAGCCGGGAAACAAAAATGGTGTCAAGCTCTGTCAAAGGTTACAGAATTAGTTTATTAGTAATCCTTTTCTTTTTTTCTGTCTGGTGCTCTTTTATCCCGCCTCGCTTCTCTCAACAAAATGTCAAAGACGTGCTGCTGGTTGCAGCACGTCCACATTTTCTCTCTCCCTCTCCCACTCTCTCTCCCTCCTCTATCTTCCTTTCTACCCCTCTCTCTACCTCCTCTATCTCCCACTCTCTTTCCCTCTCTCTCTCTCTCTCTCTCTCTCCCCCCCCCCTCTTTCTCCCACCTCTCTCTCCCCCTTCCTCTCCCCCTCTCTCTCCTGCCCCTCTCTCGCTCCAAATTCAATATCGATTTTTATTTGTCACATACAAAGTCATACATGTAAACCCAGCAGTGAATTAAAAGTACAAGTATATCTATTTATAAAGCTGATGTTTAACTTTATTCTACACTTAATCTCAGGACATGAATATATTTTATGTATGTACATTTGTACAAATGAGGCTGCACAAAAAGCAGTATTGCATGTACAGTAGGCTACAGCAGCAACTGGTTAAAGGGACAGTGTGCAGGTATTCCACTGAGTGAGTGATAGGGTCTGTTGTGAGAGTGTATTGTGGCCGTGTGAGGCTCCTTCAGTCCTAATAGGGCATAGTCCTGGTTCGGGGTCCGTATGGCACTAGATAGAAGCTCTGCCTGTGCCTCTCTGCATTTAGACCTTCCAGTACAGCTATCTCTTCCCTGACCTCAGTATGAAGTGGGCATTGTTGGGTAGGCTGGAGGCCTGAATGACTTCTCCTGGTCCTTGTCCCAGTGTAAAGGTCCTTTAGACTGGAGTGAGCTATCACAGTGGTATGTCCATCCGACAGCACAACCCTCCCCATTCCCCTCTCTCTCCCCCTCCCCTCTCCCAAGCTCCCGACCTTCCTATCCTCCCGCCCCCCCCCAGCCCGCTCCTTTGTGCCTTTCAGCCAATGACAACCTGAAGAGCTTCCTGGTCTCAGTGCCACTTCCCGTCCTCTCTGAATGAGCCGTTAGCGCCCGTAACGATGCACTCAATAAGAAACATCAGGGGACACATGTGGATTTAGAAACACGTTTCCCGCATTAATGCGCCGTACGTCTTTATCTCTATTCTCGCAGACAATGTTATAAAACTCGGGGGATGGAAGGATCTTCTCCTGCGGAAACGATGACTTGCAGGCCCCCACGGTGGGTTGGCAGAACCGATTTTGGGGGGTGGGCGCCGTTTGAAGGCACCCCGATCGTAATCGCATAATCTACTGGCGGCGGCATTTGTGCTATTATGAAAGGTGGGCTGGTGCCGCCAAGCCAGCACACAACATGTAACGGTGAGGTTCCCTCTGAATATCACCTCACTCGCGCTCCGAATGAATAAGGATCTCTGTGACATTTCTCATATCCTCAGCACTTGAAGAAGTCTGATACGTTTGCTAAAAATAGTGCTTTTTAGATTGCAAATATTTCCCGGGGTTGCCTCCGTAGCATATTGATATTCAAGGAAATGAAAACGGTAAATCAGAGAGGGAAGAAGAAGCCTTCCGGGGGGAGATCATTGTGCCTTCCCGGAGTTGTTTTTTCGTTTATTTTTTTTATTTTTCTAACGCATGGAAGAACTGCAGCAGAGATGCAGTGGGTGGGGGCTAATTTGATTGGCATCTGTTTTGATGGCTGGTGAAGTGTCCAGGTGGCCTCTTATCTAATCCGCGGCGCGGATGAGAGACTGCAGTCTCTAATAGGCTCGTTATGGGAGCCTGTTAAATTCATTATGAAAGAGGGAGCAGGAACGACAGGACGGGGGTACAAGAGGTGGGCTGCGATGACATTCCTCTGGCAGCCCCTCCGCAGGGGGAGGAAAAAAGCTTCTGATTTTCATTACATTTCATTAGATAACACCTCACTTTTCAGAAACAGTTACAAAGATGAGACGCTCTCTCTCGCTCTCTCTCTCTCTCTCTCTCTCTCTCTCTCTCTCTCTCTCTCTCTCTCTCTCTCTCTCTCTCTCTCTCTCTCTCTCTCTCTTCTCTCCTCTGTCTCTCTCTCTCTCTCTCTCTCTCTCTCTCTCTCTCTCTCTCTCTCTCTTTCACCCCCCCTCTCTCTCTCGCTCGATGCGTTCTGGCCTCTGCCCATGGAAACCCGCTTCAAAGAGAGAACAACTTATTATTTTGTTCTGCCTAGTTTTAGTTTTTTAGTTTCTGAAAGCTGAATACGCCCACTTTGCTTTGTTTCTGATATGCTCCACCACCATGGCTCCACACTGTCAACTTCAATCACTCCATCAAAAACACTAACTTCAAGACCCACACATTTTCTTAAAGGCTTTCCTAATGTGTTTTTTTTGCCTTAATGTCAGTTTCTCTTCGTTTTGTCTGAGATTTTGTAATTCCATGCCTGGCACAATTTCCATATTCTGTTTTTCTAAAACGTACTTTCTTAAATGACCACTGCATGCTTCTTACTTCAATGAAGACAACATAATTTGCAGGAGAACATTCTTCTTTCCCCACATAAACGTCCACCCACATCAGATCCCTGAATTCAAAACACAGTAGGCAGCACCTCCTCAGTCACTGCATAAATTATCCTAGTTCCGGGCGGATGAAGCCAGCGCCTCTGCTAGCTCTCTGTCTCCATGCCCAGAAGTAAGCGTGGTCGTCAAAGTGTAACATGAAAGAAGCATGTTGATATCCAATGTTATTCACCCCATGAGATATAGAGTTTACATGCTTGGGTTCTCCTGTGACCCTGCTAAGTGGACTTTAAAGTCGCCACGATGCACCGTTCGTTACGTTGCGGACAGCTCACACATGGCCGTGGCATGCACATCGGTGCTGGATGGCCCTTAGCATTGTTGTTGATGAGCTGTTCATGACAAAATCGCCATGACAGCTTAACCGCTTAGAACGTATATATGCACAATCATGTACATTCATCGACAATGAAGAAAATAAAACAAAGGTAAAAACGGGTTTTCCATGCGCATGAGATAAAGTACCTCAAGAAATGGTTCCTAGTGGCTTAAACTTTTTGCAAAAAGGTCAACTGTACAATCTGACTTCAGACTTGTTTGAAATGATATCTTCTCAGCCATAATTACCTGTGGTGTAATTTGCCCAGGATCCTACTTAACATTGGGATTACTGTTATTTTCTGCATTGCATGTTTACTTCAGGAGATACGACGTGGACATTATACGAAGACAAAGAACGAGAGATCATGTGCATGTGCTATTTGTAGGCCAGATTGTTTATTGATTATAATGGCTGTGATTATATAACAGTTTCAAACTTAACGGTAAATACCTCTAATTTAGAAAAATAGCATGGCCCTAGCACATACACATGCCTCTAACACAACACACACACACACACACACGCACACGCACACGCACACGCACACACACACACACACACACACACACACACACACACACACACACACACACACACACACACACACACACACACACCAAATGAGCTGACAACTTATCATAGTTATTTTCGTTCGACAGAAATGCTCACACATTGCACAAGTGCTTGCAGAGAGACCGCGGCGTCAAGCAATGAATGCGAGGCATTTACTGAGAAACACAAGGATATTTTCATCGAAAAACTTGGCGGCTGCACTTTATTAAAGCAACAAGGGCACTGATCACAAAGGGAAAGCAGGAAAACACATTTCATGTATTTATGTGTCATTATTCACGTATGAATCCGACAGGAATTCAACATGTTCAATGTCTTTCAGCTTCTACCTTTGGAAGCAGGGATGTTTTTGGGTGGTGAATGTTGTTTTTGATGTTTTTTTAATTCGCTGGGCCATGCGTTCGAGGGCAATGTGAGTTTCAATTAGTCGCAGATGAAAACGAAAAAGATAGCATAACTTGTCTGATAGCAAAACTTTTAATTGCGCCAAAGTGCCTCTTTGGTGTATTATCTCCCCTGCTACAGGGTTCATAAGAGCAGCTCCAAACCCCCATGGCCAGGGAAATCAAGGATTCAGATGAACGCTGCGGAGCAGGCGTTTTGTGATTCAATTAGATCACGTCAGCAGGAACACGTCCCCCCCCCCCACCACCCCTGTTTATGACTTTGTCATAATTCACCAAGGCCTTGGTTCCACCCCAACCCACCCAAATCCCACACCCCCCCCCCCCCCCCCCACATGTCTTGTTTAATCAGCAGTACGTGTGTCTTGACAGCAAAGTGGGCTGTTGCTTACCTAAGACAAACAGAGCCCTGAGTCTGAATCCTTAACTTAATGTCCTCAAGGTTTTCGCTCGTGACTGCCACGGCGCCTTGTTTACACTGCCGTAAACAAAATCATCCGACGGCACTGGGTGCCTTGCCACGGCGAAACCATCTGACAAACCCCATTCCCTCCCCACCCTCCCAACCGCGACATAATGATTCCCGCAAACAGAGACTTCCTGACAGACCCCTGCTCACGCCAGCAGCCGCTCTGTCATGGGATCAAACTATGCTAGCCGCTAACTGTCGTCCACTTAAACCGCGAGTTGTGCTAACGTGCGGAATTTAGGGGAAACAGGTGTTCAGACGCCTCTCAAAGAGTTGTTTGTCACTTCGGAACGGAGTAACTTTTCATTGTAAAAGACAAACGCGGCTGTTGCGGCAACTGCCTTAGCGAAAGATGTGAATAAACTCAAAATGAACGATGGCTGCTTGGGAGGCAGGCTCGATAAAATGTTTAGTGGCCCTACAACTCGTCACAGCCACCTGCTAGCATAATAACAGTGTGAGGAGCGCAGAATGAATACTTATACACAAGCTGAAGAGACAAGAGATTTTGAGTCATTTTTCTAACCGTACCCTGGCCCCTTAACCCTCTTCCCCATAGTTTCTCTAAAGGTTGTTGCTGGGGCAACCTTTGAGGTGTTCCTGAAATTTATATGCTTGGCCGCAGAGAGGCACAGTGTATTTAGTGTGCCCAGGACGAGGATTTGGTAAATTGAATTAAAACAATTAATGCGATAACTGAATTTTCAGTGTGACTTTTTCATGTATAAAGGTAGTTAGAGCCTCCTTTATATTGTATACTGCATGTTGAGTTTGCATGGGTGAATCATTCTCCCCTTGGGAGGGCCCTGTGCAGTATTGAAAGACATTGACGGTCAGGGCAATTTAGTTGAATGATTTCTTACCTTACATTGTTCAAGAATGCATCAATCAATTGTTTTGCGATTGGGCCGCTGATTGCTCTCTCTCGGACTGCAGTTGTAAATTCCCTCTGTTTATTTCTCCAATACTGCAGAGGAAATACTCAGGAAGTCTTATTGAAAGAAAGGCAACGAGATCTTTGTGAGTCTTTCCGATAATAAAGGTATCTAGAGGAAATCAATGCGTGACCCTATGGCCAGGGTTCTTCGTCAGAGCTTGGGTGTGTTCATTGCTTCCCTCATGTCCAATGCTTGTTGTGGTGTGGGTGCTAAACTGTCAACAACTAGTTTATCACTGCATGACCCAATGCAGCAATTATCTCTGCAACAGTTCAATCTGAGCATTGAATATGCTACTTGAGGCTATTTAAATTAAACTCTTATTATTGGCAAGTAATGCAATCATGTTGTGTTGTACACACAATTCTCTCATATTTTTCTTGAGTACTGAACATCAGTAGTATCTTGCACCACTTCACTTAGTTCTAGTGAAAAAAAGAAAAGAACTGTCTCGCAAGTGCCAGGACAGTTTGTATTAGGGTTAAAGGGAAAGGAAACATTTAGTTTCAGTTGGCCTGTGGTACTGACATGATGAGATTAAAACGATTATCTTCTGGCATCACTGGCATCAGCTCGTGTTGTTGGGTTATTTGGCTCTTTGGGATGGAACGGCTCATGTGTGGCTGCAATGCAAGCGTCTATTTTACAGGACTTCCAAGTTGCATGGCATAAAAAGCTCTGGTTTTGCCATGGGAGTTCTGTAAGTGGGGCCACTACATTAAAACGGCTCATAATTAAGTATTAATGGGTGTAGTGGGCAGATGCCCGGGTATACCATTGCTCTCTAAAGTCTTTCAATGCATGCACAAATGCCTAGCTGTTATAGATTGTCGATTGTCGATCGTCGATCAACGCATCTAGAAGACAGTTTCCATGTGCCAACCTATTGATGGTAGCGTTCCAAAGGAACCAGATGGTAGCTCCCCTTAAAAACACATTGATGCAAAGTGTAAATGAAGCAGCTGCTGCTGACGATATTGTGCATCCCTCTGAACCGTTTTGTGTCCATTTATACCTTTCATTTAGCGTGGCAATCATCCCCAAACCCTAAGGTTAAGTGTGTATGTCTCATAGTTTGCCGTCAAACTGGAAAACAATGTAGGCTACATGAATATTCCCCATGAACAATTCTGGCATGCTTTACTATGTCTTTCATGGTTTTGCTGAAGTTAACAGTGTCAATAATCCATGTCGCACATAGAAAAAATGTGTTGTGAAACGTGTGGAGTATAACATATGGTTCACTGTTCATTTGCCCTGTCAGGGAGCGTTATTCATATTTTCAGCTGCACAATAATTCCATAAGATCATGACTATATGGGTATCTATCTTCTATCTTTAATGGGTATCTTTGTATTTTATTATTTCTGTACAGTGTGAAAGCAGAACGCCACATGGGTGTAAAAATTGTTTTGGCCCGACATGGTGTTAATAGCTTCCGCACCAATCATGCAAAAAAACCTCTGTGCCTAAAAATGAACAAATGTGGTCATGTGACATGTTGCAAGGGGGCATCAGACATCTTAGATCTAATGAACTATGATGTGAATTTTATTTGAATTCATTTCTGGTTTAATTAATTTCAGAGTCAACACCGTCTTGTCATTTGAACCCAATCAAAATAAAGTCTTCCTTGACGTTACAATAAATACTGCAGTTGATGAGTTCCCTTCCCAAAGTTTCGGTAGAAAATGATTACGTATATGCTTAGCATACGCTGCGTGTCAGCATCACATATTCCCATTGATCATCATAGCCAGCGAAGGGGTCAGTCAGCATTATTACGATGTTCGAGGCTGATTGAACCTAATTTCTAGATGATGCCACAGTGAAAAAGTGGGTCAATCTAACTACCATGCTTTCAGATTTTATACCCAACCTCCCCAATTTCTTTACTAGGAACACACTGGAATAGTCCTCACGGTTTGAGCTCACGTGCTTTGACCAGGCGCTGGTGCTAAGCAGCCGGATTTGATGAAATACCAAAACTTATCTTTGGCATACCTTTCATTCGGTTTGGCCCTTTATCGCAGACTGAAACCAAGGGCTTTCAACAAAAGTGCTGCTATTTAAATCAATACATCCCTCATTACAGAATAATGAATATTTCATCAGCGAGACTATTACTTCAAATGAATAATTTAACTGTGTTATATCAGTCAGGGTTGGGGGTTCACTAGTACGCGACTCCCTGAGCTTTTAAACCCAACCACTCATTATGAATGGATTGAGTTCAGGGATTGCTCTCTCTGAAAATACCAAGGTCACAGTTCAAACCAGTGATAGTAAATGTGGCCCCGATTCCAATTAGCCAGGATACACACAATGTATTGGAGGACGTTTTCATTTTTTTCCTCATCTCCTCTCTTTTGTAATGTGATGAGCCATTCTTTTGCCTGATTTCCTCCCATGTGGGTGGGCAGCTTTTGGGCTCATTATGAACGCCAGGGAAACGCTTTGTGACTTAAAACATATCAGATTTAGAAGACTAAAAAAGGATAACTTGTGGTTGCAGTATAAAGCGAGGTTTTGCTCACTATTTTCACTTCAAACTCGTCTTATGTTAACCGTGAATAAATGATAACTTCTGAATTCACCAGTTCACTTGCGTTTTTTTCCAAAACATGAGAGACACGCTTGTAATGACGAAGAACCGCTTATTTCTTTCTCGTTTTTTAATGACACATGCATTCGAAACACGACAATGGGACAAATCAGGGACAAAATAGGGCTATAGAGAAACTAGGTACAGGGATAACAAGTCGATCTACAAGGCAGGTGCATATCCGCTGCTATCATTTTGGGATAAGTGCCTGGGGGGTGTGGGGTGGGGGCTGGAGGGTGGTGGTCGGAGCTGGTGGGTGTGTGAGGGATGAACTGGCGTCCATATGCTCTAACTTCATCACAGCGGACGATAGGGATAGCTTTGGAGTGCACCTCAGTGCCAGGTATTAAATGAGACGGGTAAATGCGGCAGGTGCTGCGAGATTATGGATGTCAGTGTCGTCTATCTCCCCCTTGTTGCTCATCAGGACGGTTTAAAGAGGGACCTGGCATTCCCGACAGCTCAGCGTTGAAGTGTGTCACCTGGGTGCCGAGAGAGGGCCTGAGAGTGAGAGAGAGAGAAAGAGAGAGAGAGAGAGAGAGAGAGAGAGAGAGAGAGAGAGAGAGAGCAGAGAGAGAGAGGCTCAGAGAGAAGGGCTGAGAGAGAGAGAGAGAGAGAGAGAGAGAGAAGCCTCGAAGAAACTTGGCGTCAGAGAGAAGGGCTGAGCACAGTAGAGAGAGTATAGAGAGAGAGAGAGAGAGAAGAGAGAGAGAGAGTATTGTGAGAAGAGAGAGAGAGAGAGAGAGAAGAGAGAGATGAGAGAGAGAGAGAGAGAGAGAGAGAGAGAGAGAGAGAGAGAGAGAGAGAGAGAGAGAGAGAGAGAGAGAGATGTGTTGATTGTGTGACGTGGAACACCTATTCTCTCTTGGATCTTCCGGCACCTCTGTCCTCTCACTCCGACAGGTTAAAATTTCTGTGTAATTACTTCCATTACATTGGATTGCTCTTCAGACACTCGAACATGCAATTACGCGGCGGCCATGCGAAGGGTTGAGCAAGAGCGAGAGAGTGGGAGTGAGAGGAAGAGAGAGAGAGAGAGAGAGAGAGAGAGAGAGAGAGAGAGAGAGAGAGAGAGAGAGAGAGAGAGAGAGAGAGAGAGAGAGAGAGAGAGAGAGAGAGAGAGAGAGAGAGAGAGAGAGAGAATAAATAGGGGGAGAGAAAAAAAAAATACAATGTAAGTTAATCAGTTGCAAAGAAAGACAATACGGCCTGTTTGTATTATTTTTTGTAGGTTATATGGGGTTGGTTTAATTCACCATCTATTCACACAAAACCTAAACCCTGATGCTCTCTCTTTTACTATCAGCTGATTCTACAGTTGTTTGTTTTAGTTACCTGTTATCTGGCGTCTGACTGCATGGTACTCTGCATTGCTGCATTGGGGGTGGGCAGTGGGCTTTAAACCGTAAGCTAACGCCATTTCGGCGCTGAACTTACTCTGTCCTTCATTAGGTATTATTCGGAATGGAAGCAGGTCCATGACAACATTGAAATATGAACACAAAGTTCGCAGGAGGAGCTCATGTGTGACTGTGTAGTTTACCCACAGTTTTTGCAGTAATAAATACACTGTGTTGCGAAGAACAAAATGTGCTTGGCGATAGCCGAATGACATATCGCAAGCTTTTTAAATGTCACCACTTGAGCTATGGTGAACCACATCCCTGGATCTCTCCCAAAGCGGCGATTGGGCTGTTAATTAAGAGAGAGAGAGAGAGAGAGAGAGAGAGAGAGAGAGAGAGAGAGAGAGAGAGAGAGAGAGAGAGAGAGAGAGAGAGAGAGAGAGAGAGAGAGAGAGAGAGAGAGAGAGAGAAGTGAGTTTCATGTTAGAGAGCTGGAGTGAGTTTGAGTTAAAGACGGAAAGAGAGAGAGAGAGAGAGAGAGAGAGAGAGAGAGAGAGAGAGAGAGAGAGAGAGAGAGGAGAGAGAGAGAGAGGGAGAGGGAGAGGGAGAGGGAGAGAGAGCGAGAGAGACAGAGAAACTCCTGTGTAGTGCCAGAGTTTTAAAAAGCACTTGACCAAATTAACATAAACGTTTTATTTCCTAAAAAGAATGGGCTTGATAAATTCATTTCCCTCTGCAGGATGGATGGATGTTTTTTTTCCCTGTTCTTTAAAGCTCTGTAACTCTCTACAGTGGCACTATGTGACAAGAGTTTCAAGGTAATTAGTCGACTACCAATTAAACCCAACTTTTTCCTGCGCACCTCAGTCTTGACCCCTCCATTAACCCTAATCAACCATGTGATTTCACTCAACACTAAGGACACTTTTATTCCCCTGATAAACGCTTTGTTAAAGAACCTGGTTTATTGTTAATTTGCACCGCTATTGTACTAATTATCAAAGTACTTTATAATTATGATCTTTTATTGATAATAATCATAATAATAATATTAATCGGGCTTACACATTGTGGTTTGATTTATATAAACATACCATGCGTGCACACATTTCCTTTAAGATTAGAAATGTGTGGTGCTTGGGGTAAAAGTAAGCAAAGTAGATCTACAATTGGCCTTTTTTCCTATTTCCCTTTGCCTTAAAAATGTACCACTTAGAAGGACTGTGTAATAACAGTTAATCTGATAACAAACCCTTTCAATCCATCTAAAAGCTGATACGAGCTACTGAAAATATTATACGATAAATTGGGGGGGGGGGGAGCAGATATGTCAATATTAAACTGTTTTTATTACCGTTAAACCACGGGAAACCTTTTTTAAAGCTTTATTACGACACATCTTTTATCTCCATTCAGTCTTTCTCCGGGACATCTCCTTCCAGTGCCTCAGGCATGGAGGGTTTGACTTTTTGAGCTGCTGGGCTTCCGTACTTGCCGTTGTGCCGTGTCCTCAGAGACCCTGCTGACAGCAGTGTGGTGGACTCATCCTGTCGGCAGCCATCTCCCTCTGGCCACCTCTCCCGCGTCTTATTTAACCTCTCCATGCTCTCTGTCTGTTTGGCACAGAGGGCTGCTCAATTACAAACTATTCTCTCTCTCTCTCCGTCTCTCTCTCTCTCTCTCTCTGACTCCCTCTCTGTTGCTCTGTCTCTCTCTCTCTCTCCGTCTCTCTCTCTCTCTCTCTGACTCCCTCTCTGTTGCTCTGTCTCTCTCTCTCTCTCTCTCTCTCTCTCTCTCTCTCTCTCTCTCTCTCTCTCTCTCTCTCTCTCTCTCTCTCTCTCTCTCTCTCTCTCTCTCTCTCTCTCTCTCTCTCTCTCTCTCTCTCTCTCTCTCTCTCTCTCTCTCTCTCTCTCTGTCTCTCTTTCTGTCTGTCTCTCTCTCCCTCTCTCTCCCTCTTCCCTGTGGATCAACGGCTCATAAGTATAAACCGATTTACCTTTTCGAAGTCCACTCTGGGAAATCAAACGAGGTACAATCCCCGCGGATCCCGAGGTGTGATGCTGAATGTACCCCAGTTGGACGTTTTAATATGCTGGGGCTTCACCGGCACAGAGCAGGCCATTCTTCACACGCAGGGGCAATCGTGGTCCTCCTCACACATCACATTCCTGGCCATTATTTAAAATGTTGTTATTAATGCATCAATTAATAGATTCCCTGGTTTATCGATGCGTCCTTTGATTCATTACATCGTTCCTTTACCTTAAAAGCCTTGAGTTAAGAACGTAGTTTTGCTACCGATAGCTCACTTTATAATTGATCTATTTTGCATTGCTACCCAGTCCAGGGTTTAGATTGGTTCTGGGCTGCTGATCGATGGCAGATGGATGATCTTTTTGCTGGCTAAGTAATACCCATGGCAACGCCCCAAGCTTAATTATCTTCAAACGCAGCCCTTTCCAGACTGATGTGATATGGGAAACAAAGTGAACGAAACAAATCAGTCTGGCTGTCTACCGCAGGAATTCACTATCTGCCCCTTGTATACCAGTCGGAATGTTGTGCGAACCGTGTTCAAAAAGAGCCTTTCATCGTGTTTTAAAACAAGCCCACTCTGGAGACGACCCTTTTTTTTTGTGCGAGGCTATTTTCCAAGCCGCTGTTATGAAGTGAGCCACTTGTGCTTTCCACAAAAAGAAGAGAAACAAATACAATTTGAAGATGCAGCCCCCAACCCCAACCCCCCCGCCCCCCCCAGGAAGCCCTCCCTGGACTTGGGTACTGTATACAGGCGTTACGAGGGTCGCCGCGTCCCTACTAAACAGGGGTCATTAGAGACTATCTGAGGCCATGGTGGGTTCTCTCTCTCTCTGCGCCCGACCTGCAGAGAAGCGCTTGATGTCGGCCAAGAGGCCTTTTCTCACATCGTCCTGCACCATTCTGAGACCTTTTTTTCCAACGGCCTCAACCGATCACATGTGAATACTAAAGGGGTTACGGAAGCGGTGGATAAGAGCATTTCATTCTCAGGAGACAGGTGTGTGATAAACACATGCACTCCTTCCTAGGCATGGGTGCTTGTTTGATCCTCTTGGATGGGGAGAAGGAAGGTAGTACAAAGTAGTGTGAGAACAAAGTGGGCTGGAAGAGAATAGTCATGCTGATTGGTAAGTGAGAGAGAGAGAGAGAGAGCGACAGAGAGACAGAGAGAGACAGAGAGAGAGAAAGAGAGAGAGACAGAGACAGAGAGATGGAGAGAGACGGAGACAGAGAGAGAGAGATGGAGAGAGAGAGAGACAGAGAGACAGAGAGCGATAAAGAGAGAGAGACAGAGTGATAGAGAGAGGGAGACAGAGACAGAGAGAGAAAGAGAGACAGAGACTGAGAGATGGAGAGAGAGAGACAGAGAGAGAAAGAGAGAGAGACAGAGAGGGAGACAGAGAGAGAGAGAGAGAGAGAGAGAGAGAGAGAGAGAGAGAGAGAGAGAGAGAGAGAGAGAGAGAGAGAGAGAGAGAGAGAGAGAGAGAGAGAGAGAGAGAAAGAGAGAGAGAGAGAGAGAGAGAGAGAGAGAGAGAGAGAGAGAGAGAGAGAGAGAGAGAGAGAGAGAGAGAGAGAGAGAGAGAGAGAGAGAGGAGAGAGAGAGAGAGAGAGAGAGAGAGAGAGAGAGAGAGAGAGAGAGAGAGAGAGAGAGAGAGAGAGAGAGAGAGAGAGAGAGAGAGAGAGAGAGAGAGAGAGAGAGAGAGAGAGAGAGAGAGAGAGAGAGAGAGAGAGACAGAGAGAGAGACAGAGAGAGAGCGATAACAAAAATCAAAACAGGAGGCAGCCAGAGCACTCATTACGAGATACTGCCGAAGTATGGCACTGCACAAATAGAGACTTAATTAACTATGTTGACACAGAATCCAGCTCTCTCAGACGCACACAGCAGTCCTTCCAGTGTTATCAAAATATGTCTGGAAGGACAATGTGAAATGAAATTGTCTTGTACGCATACTTGATTTACGTCATAATGTTCCTAAAAGGTTAGTATTCCCCCCTTCAGTGAAGGCATACGAGGGTGTATGTGTATGTGTGTGTGTGTGTGTGTGTGTGTGTGTGTGTGTGTGTGTGTGTGTGTGTGTGTGTGTGTGTGTGTGTGTGTGTGTGTGTGTGTGTGTGTGTGTGTGTGTGTGTGTGATGTGTGTGTGTGTGTGTGTGTGTGTGTGTGTGTGTGTGTGTGTGTGTGTGTGTGTGTGTGTGTGTGTGTGTGTGTGTGTTTGTGTTTGTACATGTGCATGCAAAGGGTAAGCAAAGGGTTAATTAAGAGAAAGTCAAAAACATGTATTTTTTTTTATTTTTCATTTTCATTAAAACACGGTTTTTCTCACCAAACCAATATTCCATCTCCAGGTTGGTATTACAACCGTGCCCTTTCAGTGTGATACAAACAAAATGTGGGCATAGCCTGAGGTTAATTTATGTTAACGAGATGCAGCCTTAATGACCAAGGATCGTGTGACCCGGAGTCAAGTCAGAGTAAACAAAAAAAAGCTGCCGTTTGTTAGGCAGAATAATCAAAGCATATCTTCCAAAGAAGTTTCTTCTTCACTGGCATTATATCATTCAAGCGATTCACTATAGGATATAGAATATCTAATGAGGACGGGTTTACACAGCTTCACACCATTAAGTTTTGAGGATTGTGAAGAACGTTGTGAAGGACGTTGTAAGTAAGTTCTGCATGTTTTAGCATGAAAACGTTGAAGCTAATTGCTATGCGAGAGGAGGTGAGATTCATATTTGCCTCTTTAATTAATAAATTGCGTTTACTAGTGTCGTGAATCAAAATCATAGTAGTTAGTTAACCAATGCAGCATTACAGTAGCTTGCCAACCATTAACACTCACAATTAAATTAAGGTTTACTAAGAATTTTGACATTTTTGTAGTACTCAAATAAAGTACTAAAATAAAAATGATATACATATTATATACAATTATATATATAGCCGATATATACATATATATATAAATAGCTTTAAAAAAATAATAATATATATATATATTTTTTTTTTTAATGTTTCCATGGATATATTCCTAGAGGATTTCTTCAGAATATATTACACTATCAATGAAAGAGTAGTATTCATATTTTTGCACAGAGTATAAACAGTTTATTTATTGATCTTTATGTAAAATGCTCCATAAAACCAGAACTATTGATGCAATATAAATAGCTTTGTGATGGTATCTGGGTGTGACATTCCTTCTCCACAGTATCGTATCGCAAGGTAGGATTGTGTCAATATGCTATGTACGTGCTTGCTTGAGTTAGGTGGTGACATTAAACCATAGGGCCTCACTCCCAATGAGCTAAATGCGGCATGGTTCAATCGGTTTCTTTCTCAGCCACTTCACACTGTAAATATTTGCACCATACAACACCGTGCAAAATTGTGCTTGACAGGCCTTCTAATAACTTGGTACATGGGTTCATGTGTTCACTTGTAGATAACATTCATTATCAGCTCTTCTCGTTTCTTTCATACACTAACACTTTGACCTGCAAGGAAAGCACTTAGTCTTTTATGTGAAGAGCTTTTAACGATGGCGCTCGGAGAGTATGACTATTTCAAATTATAGATGTAAATATAACAATTCTGTGTGGAGGAATTCCTAAATGGCCACTTGAGAAGTAGGATACTGATTACATCTCAACGTCCTTTAGTGTAGTTCTTAATCCTCTTTATTAAACCTATCTTCATGGTAAGGGGTGTATAAACCACCAATTATGTTATATATATATATATATATAATATATATATATAATATATATATATATATAGTTATATATATATTATATATATATATATATATATATACCACTTTACATATCAGTATCAGTATACTGAGGTAAGAATAACCGACTAAGCCTCAGCCATGGTTCAAGGTAGGACGCAGTGTAGTTAAAGGTGATCTTTACCGGCTCTAAGGTAGTAGGTTCGATCCCCACCCTCTTCAACCTACGTCTAGGTTTCTGAACTAGCACGTCTCGTTGAGAAAGATGCCTAAACTCTACCTGTTCCTTAATGACGTTGATCTCCACTCACTGCCAGTTGCTTCAGATAAAAGCGTTTAGTAAATAGAATAGGAAGAACAGCGTGAAGTGGCTTTCAGTGCAAGCATTCACCAATTAAATCGCAATTAGCGAGTCATTTGCAAAGGTATGGTAATTTAGCCTTGAACTGGCGGGGGCAAAATTCACAAAACATGCTCAGCAAGCCACGCGCAAGTCCTTTACTTCCATACACAGGGGCGTGTACACTTGGAATGATAGTGTCTGAATGTAAAGCCCACCGTTGTGGACAGGCTGTCCTCAGATATCACAACGGAAGCACCTAACTGTTGACTGTGAAAAAAAACAGAAACAGACAATTGCTTTGGTGTGTTGTAAGGAATGCACACTTGCTTGAGCAAGTGTGACATGTGTTTGACAGCGTTTGACAATACACCTCACGACGCACCTCCCACCTGCCCCTATGGAGCAGGTGGCAAAAAGGTGTGTGTGCGTGTGCGTGTGCGTGTGTGTGTGAGTAAGTGTGATTACGCTGATGTAGATAACAGGGGATCGTATCATTAATCTGCTCTGGTTTGAATGTGAATGAATGTGTTTTCTTGCAACCCAGATGCCGTTTTTTTTTAAATGTCCTGGGAGGCTGTTGCTCAAAACGGCGGTACCTGCCCTTTAAGACGCAGGTGAGCACACTGAACCGCCGGTGAAATCAATAAGACGAATCAGCCTGAGTCAACTGAGCGGACGAGACAACGGTTCAAAACAAACGGGAAGAGAGGCGAAGAAGACGGAGAGGAACAATGAAAACAAAGCTTACTTCACCGTCAGCGGGAATGAACGAACTGGTGCTCTATCCGTGGGCATTCTTCCCTCACATCCTTCAGACAAGAACCAGAAAAGCTCCACGCCGAGCACTTCCTCTCGTTCCTGTTTTTCAAGTTGAGATTTCACCAGGGGAGTGGGAAAGCACAGCAGGTTGACCGTGTTTTCCCCCCTACACTGACCGCCCATACCAATGCCTTGTTTTTAAATCAAGCGCTGCGGGACGGTTCGGTTTGGTGCGGCATAGTTCGCTTGTATTGGCGTTTCCACTTCCAAAAGTTGGGCAGGGTCCAGAATTAAGCGTGCTGAGCCTCTTTTTTTGGTACTCCTTCTTTGGGGTGCCAAGCGGTCTGAAGATGCCGGAAAGGTGGAGCTATACACGCCGTCCGTTGATTGGCCAACAGAATCGTCGCTTCCCTGTGATATGGGGATAAAAGCAAACAAACAAATGTATTGAATTTGTTCGTTTATTGAAGAGAATGTTGCGTAAAAGTTTGCTGTCCTTGTTGGACGTCCTCCATTGTTGCTCTTTGTTAAATGTGTCCCGTTCTCAATTTATTAGCATGATACACGGTGTGGCGCTGCTATAGTGTCACAACACTTACGTGGCTACCACGGCTATCGCCATCCGGCTTAAACCCCACAGGGTACTGTCGGCGGTGGAACAGCGACAGGTTTGCTAAATCTGGATACGCCCGATTTAGCGTAACCGAGCTTTCCCGCTCGGAGCCGCACCGTACCGCGCTGTACCATGACGCTCAGTGGAAAACGAAGCACGATACTGCCTTCCACCCTGGCAACACGTGGCCCAACACCGGGGGGACATGGCGGGTGATTAGTTGGACAAGAGCCCTCGTAATATCGCCCCATGGGAACCGCGACGGGGCTGGCGAGATCGATGCAGCAGCGCGGGTTCAAGGAGCAATTAGGTGGGCTGTGAGGAGGAGAGTGCCTCGGCTTCAGCTCCACCAATGCCCCCCCCCCCCCCCCCCCTTTGCCCCCTCCCCAGTCCACTCTGGGACGACGCCAGAGAAGAGAGCATGCAGGGTCACGGGGTCACCCTCCACCTTTCCTCTCCCCTGTGTCCACCTGGTCGTCACTCCGCACACCTTGGTTTTCGGGGGTCCCGAGAGCCAGGCCCAGGCTTGGTTCACAGGAGCGAGCTGGGGGGCTCTTGGGAGGGGGGGGTGGGCTCCTTAGAAACATTCAAGGGATTAGTCCGGTGTTCTCCGGTGATTATGTGCGACGGATCCCTTGGCTCCCGTCCCAGAACACGAGCGATAGATATATTCGTCTTTATGACATTGTTATGTGGGATTCCTTTAATGAATTATTTATGTTGGGGACAAACGAGGGTTTACAGAGTGTAGCGCTACGCATAAACACACGTATAAAAGAAGATGTGAGGGAGATAAACCTGAGGAGGACGACGTGAATGGCCTTTTGATGAAATGTGTTTTGAAGTACGTCTCCCATCGACCATCGGGGGTTTGTTTTGGCGTTACTTGAAGAGAGCTTCAGGATGGGCCCTTTTGGGGAGGGTGGAGTAGTTTGAGCTGCGTCGTAACCAGGAGGCACATCTGTCCGCGTCATCAGCATCTGTCCGCACCAAATTCAGTTTATGACTCCCAAATGTGCGGTTTGAGTCGTCATCATGACCTAAAGTCTTCATATACGGTCCATTAGTGAAACGATCAAATGAAAAAAAGAATACAGGATTTTTTATGGTGAGCTCAATATATATATATATATATATATATATATATATATATATATATATATATATATATATATATATATATATGTGCGTGTGTGTAAGTAATATGAGAGAGTGAAGTGCTCCATAATTGAGTCACGGTCAAATTCACATTGACTAAAAGCCGTTTACATTGGAAACAACCATCTTGAACACCACTCACCAGACAAGGTGTGTCTCAGCGAGAGATCAGGAGCAGAAGGAGGTGCTGCAGGAGAACGAGGAGCAGGAGAACGAGGAGCAGGAGAAGGAGGAGCAGGAGAACGAGGAGCAGGAGAACGAGGAGCAGGAGAACGAGGAGCAGGAGAACGAGGAGCAGGAGAACGAGGAGCAGGAGAAGGAGGAGCAGGAGAAGGAGGAGCAGGAGAAGGAGGAGCA
>OLKM01000608.1:102382-109882 GCA_900291075.1 Melanogrammus aeglefinus
CGCACGGAGTGATTAAACACCTATTGTGCTTAAGAGCTGTAGACTAGCCTCGCAAGCCCAACCCCCGCTTCACACACAACACGCACACACACGCACACGCACACTGCACACTGCCACACAACACACACCGACACACCCAGACACAGACACACACACAGGCACACACATACACATACACACACCACTACACACACACACCACAACCCACACACACACACCACACAGCAACAACACACACCAACACAACACACACAACGCAGCCCACAACAGACACACAGACACACACAAAACACACACCCGCCCTCTGAAGCTTGGACACGTTTAAACACACAACCATTTAACTCCTACTTTAGTTTCGTTCTCGTTATTGACTTGTGTGGAGTCTTAAGACCTTTTAAACTGGGTCAAGTAACTAAGTCCAAATGAAGGACCCTTTTAATTGTAAGATATAATAGATTGAACTCAGATTATCGGTTTTTTGGCTAATCACAATCGCAAATTGGGCCACAACACAAATCTAAAAACACTCTAAATTCGTAAATGGTGCCTATATATGGGCCTTGTAGAAACAACCACGCACTGCTAATTTGAATTTTTTTTTTCTTTTTATAAAGTTCCCCCAACAGAGTTTTTAGCGCCTTTAGATTATTCATTTCGATAATGAGTCTCAGTGAAAATGCAATTAGCCCGTTGAATCCTCCTTCAGTACCTGCGGAGCGTATTGTGAGCGTGTCCTGATGAGTTGATAAGACCCACTCTAAATCTGAATCACACCGCTCGTCAATCCAGTACCCCCGCTCATCCTTTAATTACTCTGATACGCAGCGCTGGCTGAATTGCCCTCCACACTTAACCAGTCACGAACACGCCCCACAATATCGCCAATGACTTCCGCCGGCGTTTCTGTCATAGACGGTAAGCCGAGGAGCGGGGTTGGGGATTGCCCGCCGCGCGGGGACTGCATTAGCAGCCTCGAGCGACGCTAACTCTACCCTACTCAACACTATGCTACCCTATGGTTTTATGAAAGCTAAGAGATGGGATCCAAGCGGCTTCATTTAAAAGTGCTACATCTTAAGGAGCGCGGGGCAGCGCTGACGCTGATGACATGGGAATGATCAATGACAGCAGGCCGGCCCCATGGGAAGTAAAGGATACCCATCACATGATTAATGGCTTCGCCGGGCTGTCACCGACTACAGTGGACCCAACGCTCTGAAGGCTTCATAAATCCATAAGCTTTCTCAAGCATGAACCTTTTTTCGTGCACGTTCATAATAAAACGAAAATATATTTTAATTGCGTTTACTTTCGGGCCTTTGAGGAGCCCCAGCGTTGGCTTTTTGTGTGCGAGATCTTGGAGCGAATGGACATGTGTATTGTAGCTGTGGTAATAGTAAATTTCAGTGGTTGGGACGGACGGCGGAGAAGTTTTTCCAGTTATCAGTCGGGGAATATTCAGCTCGAACCAATAACCAAAATGGAAGAAAGATTTCCTTATGGTCTTTACTTAATCAAGGGTTTTTTATAATATCTAGACAAATGATATAGTAGTTGTCTGTATCAGCGAGATGCGTTCTAGGTTTGAATTCCATTGACACAGGTTGTTTGTGTGTGTGTGTGTGTGTGTGTGTGTGTGTGTGTGTGTGTGTGTGTGTGTGTGTGTGTGTGTGTGTGTGTGTGTGTGTGTGTGTGTGTGTGTGTGTGTGCGAGTGCGTGTGTTGTGTGTGTGTGTGTGTGTGTGTGTGTGTGTGTGTGTGTGTGTGTGTGTGTGTGTGTGTGTGTGTGTGTGTGTGAGTGTGTGTTTGTGTGTTTGTGCATGCATATGTGTGCATGTCTGCATACGTGTGCATGTGTGTGTGTGTGTGTATCTGTGTGTGTGCAAGTGGGTGAGTATGCATGTGTGTGTGTGTGTATGTGTGTGTGTGTTTGTGTGTGTGATGTATGTGTATGTGTCTGTTTAGATAACACAGATAACGGGTTAGGATATTATTCCGCTGTGTTTTTTCCCAGAATATGCATCACAATTGAACGCCCACGAATCATGCGGCTGCCATGTGATTGAAATAAGTCTCCCTAATGGCGGATTAGCGTGGCGGGTCACCAGGGTCCACGCTGGGGAGCGCATTACAAACCCAGCCACCCACACCTCGCTCCTACGTAAAGCACAGGTACATAGTCAACATGCACACCGCCATTGGCACGGAGCGGGGCGGCCGGGGGGCCGGTGAGGGGGGGGGGGGGGGGGACAGAAACCAAGATATAGAGCGCGAGGTTGAGGAGGGAGGAAGGGGGAGGAAGGGAGAAAACGATTTGGCACTGGTGGAGGAGGAGGCCGAGAGGGGATATGGGGAGGGGGGAGGAAGCGGTTGGCATTGGCTGGAGGCGAAGAGGGGGTGTGTGTTGTGTGTGTGTGTGGGGGTGGGGGGGGGGGGTGTGCGGGGAGGTGTTGGCATCGGGTGGAGGGGGTGGCGGGCGAGGGTATCTGGGAGTGTCGGCATTAATGGGAGCTCCAGCCTTGAAAAGCATCGTGGAACGGACAGGGCCATTACCATTTTTTGATTACACTAATTAACCGAATTGTTCTTCCTGCACAGCGGGCCGAGTTTGAACTTCTGATACGATACTCCATTAGCCGCACCCCCCACTCCCCCCACCCCACCCCGGTCGGCCCCCAGACCCACATCCGCCGGGAGCCGAGGCGGTGGACATATGGTGCGGTAAACAACACAGCGTACAAACAAGCAGCCGTGAACCAGTAGCGTTGTGCTCAGCTGATATGGATGCAGCGTTAGCTAGGACCTCATGCAGAGCTGCGTCTCACTAAAGCAGCACGGTTCATATTGAAGGTGCTACTGATATAAAGTATAGTTCTAGGCAATTAAGGCTTGACATGTGGTTGTAAGACAAAACCGTAAAGGTTAATCCTGTTTTGCCTTCGAAACTCGGCGGACAAAAAAAAAACCAGCGGCAGAAAATGCCAAACCTTTTTTTTAATTAGTTCAAATAGTATTTCAACACTAAACAAACTCAGAGGACTAGGATTATCATAATTTTGATTGTGGTTCTTCACACAGGAGCGTGCCTACATGAAGTCCTCAGACAGAGGAGCGCTTGGGCTGTCTTAATCACCCACTCGGTTGAGCCCACAAGCAGGCTGTGCAGTCCTGCAAATTGGGCACACTGGGTACTACTGAGCTAGTTTTTTTTCCTTCAGCTCCTTTTGTTTTTCTGTTTTTCAATTTGGAGGCGGTGTAATCCTCCCCATGTTGCTTGAAGCAGTGACAGGTTTCCTCCCCCCCCCGCCCCCCCCCGCCCCCCCCCAGGGGACACGACCGTCCATTGTCTACTCCGTCCAAACAACCGCGCCGGTGTACTGGCTCCACATGGCTAAAGTTTTAATCATACATGGCAAGGTCAGAACACAATTTCTGTAGAGCACAATTACCACCGTCGAGTCGATGTGTTGCCGTCTCGGACATCACTAGAGACAGAGAGAAATGGATTGAGGGAGAGAGAGAGAGAGAGAGAGAGAGAGAGAGAGAGAGAGAGAGAGAGAGAGAGAGAGAGAGAGAGAGAGAGAGAGAGAGAGAGAGAGAGAGAGAGAGAGAGAGAGAGAGAGAGAGAGAGAGAGAGAGAGAGAGAGAGAGAGAGAGAGAGAGAGAGAGAGAGAGAGAGAGAGAGAGAGAGAGAGAGAGAGAGAGAGAGAGAGAGAGAGAGAGAGAGAGAGAGAGAGAGAGAGAGAGAGAGAGAGAGAGAGAGAGAGAGAGAGAGAGAGAGAGAGAGAGAGAGAGAGAGAGAGAGAGAGAGAGAGAGAGAGAGATTGCAGGAGAGAGAGAGGAGAGAAGAGAGAGACAGAGGACAGAGCGAGAGAGAGAGAGAGAGAGAGAGAGAGATGCGGGGAAAGAGAAAGAGAGAGAGAGAGAGAGAGAGAGAGAGAGAGAGAGAGAGAGAGAGAGAGAGAGAGAGAGAGAGAGAGAGAGAGAGAGAGAGAGAGAGAGAGAGAGAGAGAGAGAGAGAGAGAGAGAGAGAGAGAGAGAGAGAGAGAGAGAGAGAGAGAGAGAGAGAGAGGAGTGTATAGAAATGCATTACACAGTCCATGTCGACCAAAGCCTTATCTTAAAAATACATTGGGCGAAGGGGAAGGGCAGATGTGTGCAACGTATAAGGTATTGTTCAATATAGTGTACAAATCTATTCAGGCAAACAATACGGTTAGATGTTGCATGCGGGAGGCAGGTTATGTACAGGTTATGTACCTGTGCATGGCCGTCGGTGTGACTCAGCTAAATTGGGATCAATGCGATATTGTGTGTGGCAAAACATCCTCATTAAACCTGTTGTCCCGGCATCTGATCGCAAGGCATTGGCCTTCGGTTAAGCCGCAGCGCTACAGAAAGACAGAAAGACGACAGCAAAAATAACTATGAAAGACAGGTAGGGCTATAGAAACGTCACGGCCTGTCTGTGATTAACGGCGATCTTTGGCGATGGCTCAACCTTCTTCTGTATGTTTCTTTTTCTCTTTCACAATTTGATCGTTTCTGACAAGAGGAGACTACGCAGATAAGAGGAGAAGAGAAGTCTCGGACACACACACCCCCCAGTCCTCCTCCACCTCCTCTCCCCGAACCATAGAGGCTGAGAGCTATTTGTAAGTCTGCGGCATAATGGTCTTTTCAGCGTTGAGAGGTTGAACGATGCTAATAAAAAAGCTATTGGGGCTAAATTGATTTGAGGTCATCCTCGCTGCACACTATTATTAGTGGGTTCCACGAAGAACGGGAATAATAATTCAACCATTCTTTTGTCAGGCGAGTTTCACTTCCGAAATAACTTTGAAGGAGGAAAAGAAAACACACCCTTTGTCGATAGTCTTGCTCCCTGATGAAGTGGCTGGCAAATACGTCACTCTTCCACCAACCACCCCCCCCCGTCCAACCCGTCCACCCCAATTCCCCTTCCCTCCCCCCTCTGCCCACACTCAACCATTTTCGCCTGGCCCCCCGTTTGTCTTGTGTTACTTCGACCAGCCATGCACACAGCTTGGAATGCCGACCGGACCTCTCGTACACCCTCAAGCACACTTACCCTCCCCCCCCCCCCCCCCCCGGGGTGCAGGTTCAGTCACTAGACCCCCCCCACCACACACACACACACACACACGCACACACAGACACACAAACACACACACATACAAAGTCACACACACACACAGACGAACACAAACAGACACACACAGGAACACACTTACATACCCACACTCACTCACTCGCACACACACACACACACACACACACACACACACACACACACACACACACACACACACACACACACACACACACACACACACACACACACACACACACACACACACACACACACACACGTGGACGGCGGGCATATAGATCCACCCGCACACGCACAAACACACACAAACATGCTCACACACACACACACACACGCGTAAGCACACACAGACAAACACACACACACACCAGCCTCCTTAAAGGGTGGCTGCACCCTCTCTCTGAAAGTCCCTCCTGGGTGAGATCCATAATGCCCGCTGAAGACAGTTCTCTTCAGCCAGGCTGTTAGTCTTAGACACTGATCAATGAACTATTCAGGTCCTCTCTCTCAGCTCCTGTGGTTTTGTGTGTGTGTGTGTGTGTGTGTGTGTGTGTGTGTGTGTGTGTTGTGTGTGTGTGTGTGTGTGTGTGTGTTGTGTGTGTGTGTGTGTGTGTGTGTGTGTGTGTGTGTGTGTGTGTGTGTGTGTGTGTGTGTGTGTGTGGTGTGTGGGGGGGGGGGGGGCGGTGTTTGTGGGTTTATCTGTAGGTGTGTGCATGTGGGTTTTTAGCAAAGCGCAACCCAATAAATCCAAGTTATGGATATTACTAAACAAATCATTTGGACTCATTTAAAACAGTACCACATAGGAAAATAATAAGGAAAAAGAAAATAATCAATATTTGACAGCGCGGAGGGGATGATATATAAAAATATATATGCATGCACAGAGATAAATTACACGGTGTAATCTCTGCAACTGCCCATGGGCTTGTACACAGAGCAATAATTAGAGAAAATGATTTTGATGAAAAAAAAACGGATGCCTTCTGCAATGGAATAATAAAACATATAGCTGCATCCTTCCCCACTAAAAACGGAATCATAAAGTCACGAGATGAATCTGTGATCAGAAGCTGCGTGGCGTGTAGTTGACGGCACAACATGGGGGATGCTTATATACTGTAGGAAGCAGCTAATGGACTCGGTTGACTCCAACTCTGCTAAAGAACGAGCAAAAAAAAAACCTCAATAAAATATGAATAGCAAGAACTGATAATTGCATCCACTTATTTCAGCTTGAAATTGCTTCCAATTACTTTTTTTTTTTTCAGTGTTACAACACTTTCCTTTTGCATTTATTGCTGGGGAGAGGAAACCACAGCAAACAATTCACAGGATTTGCAAACGATTTGCAACACAGCCCCAAAAAAAACCAAAACGATTATATTTTGATAATTGCTTTTACAATGTTGAGCCCGGCCTATAATGTCCCGTACCATGAATAACAAAAAAACAAAACGCCTCCCTGACCGGAACTGAGAGGTTCCCAGCACGCTGCAGAGCTCAAAGCAGGTGTCATCCCCACAGCACACGGTCCTCAGCAGTCACCGCCACGGTCGCAGCAGCAGCGCACGTGTTTCATGAAACTATCGGCAGATATTCCATCACACAGTGTGCCAGGCCCGACGAGAGAGACAACGTGATAATGAAGCAGGATATCTCAAATAGCGAGAAGAAAAAAAGAGCGATTTTTCATTGTTTTTATGACAACGAGTCGACACACGAATGCATACAATAGGTCATTTGTGCTATTAAATGTAAGGAATCTCAAAGAGATATCTACACATATACCACCGTGGGTGGGGATTTATAACGAGAGGCATTGTGTCGAGGCGTGTGTTGGGTTCAATTTGTCATTTGTGCTTTTTATTAACATCACGTATAGGGATGATATCTCTGATGATATCTCTGATGATATCTCTGATGATATCTCTGATGATATCTCTGATGATATCTCTTCCCCCAGGAGAAGGCGCCCGGTTCCTTGTTGATTGCGCGTTGCATAGGTTATCAGTGCAATTAAATATTCACTAATATTCTTGACGGCCACGTCTCTACTCTGCGCTCCCTCAGTGCAGAACCAAGGGATAATCCTGGGGACTTTATACGTTCACTTCTCCGTGATGAGGTCATATTGTATATGCAGGCGGATTATTTATACAGTAATGGGTAAAAAGCTGTTATAGTTGTTTTTCGTTCATATTTAAATGTGGCCATTAAGGTTTTATTCTAATCTGCAGAGCATCCACCTGGCTGCCTCATGCCCAACCTCTGGTACGCTTCTTTCAGGTGGACTTTAACAGAAACAAAAATGAAATAATATCGATTAAAAGAAACCTTGTGCCAGTGTTATCGTGGAAGTTTTTC
>OLKM01000608.1:117382-120219 GCA_900291075.1 Melanogrammus aeglefinus
AAGTAGCCAACTGAAAATAACCCCCGTCTCCCTTCAGCCCCTCGCTTCAAAGCCACTAACCCAAAACACATGACTGGCTTTAGCAATAGGTCTGCCTACCCTTGTGGAAGGCTCCGGTCATACCCAATTAGTATGCAGGCAGAGTGTGTGCGGTAAGCCCGGTTGCTAGATAGGCCTGCGACTGGCCCAGATACCCGAGTGTTTCCCCCAGTTTGTCAGAGCATTTGATTTATTGACTGCCGTCAAAGCACAGCCAATAGAATTTCAACAAACGTGGAAAAAAAAAAGTGAATATGAGAAAGTGCGTAACGTTGCTATGATCCTAGCAACAGATTTGAATGCATTTCAATGCATTTCTAGCATGTTTATATTCGATTTTCACATGTATTCTAGCTACTCATATCACCAAACTGGTATCCATCCATCTCTCCCCCTTGACATCTTACCGCGTCTATGTGGTTCTAGATGAGCACAGCAACATAATGCTGTGATAAACACAGTCAGTAAATACTAGGAGATTGTGCTCCTCTCCACAGACCCTCAACGGGCCTTAATATACATGCACTTGTCCTTTGATAAAGCTGTATCCTTCTTTACTGGAACCAAACATGCTGCTGTATCAGAGGATCACAGGATTTATTCAGGGGTGGGACCCACACACACACACGCACACAACACAACACACAAACACACACACACACACACACACACACACACACACACACACACACACACACACACACACACACACACACACACACACACAAACACACACACACACACACACACACACACAACACACACACACACACACACACACACACACACACACACACACACACACACACACACACACACACACACACACACACACACACACACAACACACTGGAATAAACATGACTTTATTTTCATTTCATATCTCCTAAACTGAGGGTCAAAAGATCAGGCTGCAAAGAAAAGCAGAAGACTTAACGGAAATCCTCTTTTTATTTGTCACATAATTCTATTTTCATTGAAAGCTGCAACATTTCCTGCATATGCATCTCCCCATGACAGGAACACAATGCAGGGGTGAAGAAACCCATTCCGTCAGTGATACAGGCCACCCCCTGCCACGGGGTACAGGATCAGCCCTGGGTGAGCGAGACACTGGAGCCTCACAGGGTCACGGGCTCCTCGTAATACACCGAGTGAAGCCAGCACAGGCCGTCAGGGGGCAGCTTTTATTTTGAAAGTGCGGCTTCGCTTTCCTCTCCCCCGTGTCTGTTGTGCTTGACGTTGTAATATCCTCCTGAGCTTAAACCTGGGCTGGAGTCATTACATTTAACACATCCCACCCCCACCCCGCCCCCCCCCCCCCCCCCCAACCCCCCAAAACCATCACTCCAACCCAACCCCATGCAGAGCAGACAAGTTGTCGGGTAGGGTTTCGGCCGTGTGTGCGTGTGTGTGTGTGAGTGCGCGCGTGTGTGTTTTTTTAAATGCAGTGCTCAGTGATGGATTTATTTGCGGTGGGCTAATGTGTTTTTAAAGACTTCCTCTATTGTCATGTGCACCTGACAGGATAGGATGATGATGGTGGTGGTGGTGGTGGTGGTGTTGGTGGTGGTGGTGGTGGTGGTGGTGGTGGTGGTGGTGGTAATGGTGGTGGTGGTAATGGTGGTGGTGGTGGTGGTGGTGGTGGTGTATTGGTGGTGGTGGTGGTGGTGGTGGTAATTGGTGGTGGTGGTGGTGGTGGATGGTGGTGATTGGTGGTGGTGGTGGTGGTGGCATTGTGTGGTGGTGGTGGTGGTGGTGGCGGTCGTGGGTGTTGGTGGTGATGGTGGAGGCGGCAGGATGAGAGAGAATCTGACCTTGATAACCATCCAGCTTCATCTTCAGTCTGCTGCGGCGGTCTCCTGTGAGTGCCCACTCTCTGGTTTGATTGTCCAGGTTGTCAGTTGCCCGACGCCGGCTCCACTATGTGGAGCGAAAAAAGGGCTGATCTCCCAAGCGAAAGAGAGCGTTTTTCTTTTCATCCGACTTTGGCCCGTAACGTGTTTTTTCCGCATCCTTTCAAAAGAATGGAGTTAATTACCAGTGCCAATGTTTACCCGACTTGATGAAGACGTTGGGTTTGTCATTACCGTGGCATTGATCATCGGGCTGCCGATGTGGCCAGAAATGTGTTTTAATAGTGAATAGCTTTGATGGAGAGGTTTTATTTTTCAGGGAATGGAGCGCTAATTGTGAATAGGGTCCCTGGCAAGAGAGTATGTCTCTGGGGGGCATCGTCTATCGGTGTGTGTGTGTGTGTGTGTGCGCAACACACACACACACACACACACACACACACACACACACACACACACACACACACACACACACACACACACACACACACACACACACACACACACACACACACACACACACACACACACACACACACACACACACACACAGAACCACATGTTCTTAACAATGCCACTACGTTTACAAGAGAACGAGATGAGAACGATTATGAACGAGGCCAGGTGGTCGGCCAATGGGTGGCCTCACAATAAGGAGAGAAAGAATATATAATAATGAAATATAAGGAAATGGTGAAAGAATGAAAGAAATAAAACATTAAATGATAGAATGAAAGAATGAAAGTGAGAACAATGAATTAACAAATACATTAATACATAAGCACATTTGGGGTTCAGGGACCCTTACTCTGAGCTGTAATCCCCCCCCCCCCCCCCCCACATACACTGCTACTCAATCACAGTGGTGGGGCGGGTGGTGGTGCCAAAGCACCACCCAGTAAATAAGGGCGACGATTTATCACTGGGGGGAGAGAGAGAGAG